>PVIC010012236.1:0-40033 GCA_004025085.1 Thryonomys swinderianus | reverse complement strand
TGTGGTGACTCATACCCACCAGCAATCAGTACCACACAACACAATGATGGATGTGGTGGCTCATGCCTGTAATCCCAGCACTTGGGAGGCAGAGACAAGAGGACTGCTAAGTTCAAAGCTTGTCTGGGCTACACAGTGAGTTCAGGGCCAGGCTGAACTACAAAGTGAGACCCTGTCTCAAAAAAACAAAACAAAACAAAACAAAACAAAACATTTTAATACTCTTTGACCCAGGAATTATACTAATTTAAATTTATGTAAAACATAGAAAATAACCTACAAATAAAATGTCTATTAAAACTCCATTATGAAATAAGTGAAACCTACCTATCACACAAAAGAGGAATAATTAAAACACATACTGGAGAAAATATAACCTCTTTAATAAATGGTGCTAGGAAAATTAGCTATCCACACGTAGAAAACTGAGTCTAGACCTGTATCTCTTACCATGCACCAAACTAAAATCAAAATGGATCAAAGATTTAAATGTTAAAACAGAATACACTTAATCTGCTAGAAATAGTTAAAACTCTTGAAGACAGGCAAAGTGTAAGACTTTATGAACAGAGCTCCGATTGCACAATAAATGACATCAACAATCAACGAATGAGACCATGTCAAATTAAAAGGCTTTGGTACACCAAATAAAACAATTAAGAGTTAAAAAGTTAGCCTACATAATGAGGAAATTTTTTACCAGCCAATCTTTGGACAAAGGACCAATATCTAGAATATAGAAAGAACTCCAAACAATTAGTCCTGCCTAAAATAAAAGACCCAATAAAAAACTGGGCAACTGAAACGAATAACACTTCTCAGAAAATGTACAAATGCCCAATAAATACATGAGAAAATGTCCAGCATCTCTTGCTATTAGAGAAATGTAAATAAAAACCACACTAAGATAGCTTGGGATTTAGCTTAGGGGTTCTACTGCCTGCCTTCCAAGTGCAAGGTTTTGAGTTGATCCCTGGTACAACAAAACAAAAACAACACTAAGGGGTGGGGAATTAGCTCAGTGGTTCCAGTGTCTGCCTGACAAGCGTGAGGTCCCAAATTCGATCATATCACAATGCAAGGCATGGTGGCTCATGTCTATAATCCCAGCACTCAGGAGGCACAGGGCAGGAGGATGCTGTGAGTTTGAGGCTTGCCTGGGCTACATAGTGAGTTCAGAGCCAGCCTGAATTACAAAGCGAGACCCTGTCTCAAAAAACTAAAAAAAAAATAAATAAATAAAAAATAAATAAATAAACAAAAACAACACTAAAATTCCATTTTATTGCAGAAAATGGTTATCATCAAGAAATCAAATAATGCTGGGGATTTAGCTCAATGTTACCACACCTACTTTGCAAGTCCAAGGGCTGGAGTTCAATCCTCGGTACTGCCAAAAAAAAAAGGGGGGGGGGGGGGGAGAGAGAGAGAGAGAGAGAGAGAGAGAGAGAGGGAGAGAGAAGGAAAATCAAATACATAGCAAATGCTGGTATGGTGAGGCTGTGAGAGAAAAAGAAACTCTTGTACATTGTTGTGGAAATGTAAACTGGCACAATCATTATGGAAATCATTATGGAGATTCCCAAAAAAACTAAAAAATTCTATTGAACCCAGGTATTCTATTGATCTTCCTGAAAGAGTTAAAAACATATTACAATGATCCATGCATATTATAGCAGCACAATTCATAACAACTAAATTTTGGTAGAGACCTATGTGCTCATCTACAGATGAGTGAATAAAGCAAATGTGGTATTTATACATAATTGAGAACTACTTTGCCATAAAGAAGGACTTGAGCCATTTTTAAGAAAATGGATGTACCTTAAGGCCACAATGTTTAATGAAATAAATCACATAGCTTAATATTACATGGTTTCTCTTATTTGAGAAATCTAAAATACGGAGAGTGAAATAAAAGATATAAAATAGGAAAATAGGGAGACAAATCTTTCGTAAATAGGAAGGGGACCAAAAGATACATGGAGGGATTGAGGAAGAGGATAAAAAACAATTGAGATGTGTATATACATGCCCTAACCAACTCTCCATGAAGAATGTAATCATTATATACTGTAAACACATATTAATAAAACAGTTGAAGAGGAACAATTGAAGTACATTGATATTATAGTATTCCATCCAGTCATTTAAATGCTCTACATGGGGAAATACTTATGCTATAATCTTAAGTAGGAAAATCATAAAAATTGGTTGAATAGAGAAATTTTATCTATGAAATAAGTTATATGAAAAATAAAGCCATAAATCAATTTACTAACAGTTGTATTGAAGTGATGGGTTACTGGGTGTAAAAATATTCTTTCCAGGGCCGGAGGGTTAGCTCAGTGGTTCCAGCGCCAGCCCCGCAAGCGCAAGGACCTGAGTTCGATCCCCTGTAACCACATATAAGGCTGGGTGTGGAGACACGCCCACCAACAATCAACACCACATACCACAATGCCGGATGTGGTGGCTCACGCCTGTCATCCCAGCACTCAGGAGGCAGACACAGGAGGATTGCTGAGTTCGTGGTGGCTTGCCTGGGCACCATAGTGGGCTCAGGGCCAGCCTGAACTACAAAGCGAGACCCTGTCTCAAAAAAAAATATTCTTTCCAATTTTTCTGTTCTTCATATTTTTATAATGCATATATAGGGCATGTATAATTGAAAACTAATATTTTTAAGATTTCAAGGTATCTGTCCCTATGCTACCCCCAAATAATGTAGCTGTATCTGTCAATGTCATTCAAGATGGACAACTACAGCTGTAAAAAAGTATTTCAGAGTGCCAGGGATTTAGCTCAAGTGGTACCGCACCTACCTTGGAAGCACCAGGGCCCGAGTTCGATCTCCGGAACCCCCCCCAAAGAAACAAACCAAAAAAACCCCAAAATACCCCAAACCCCCACATTTTTGGGTCAGAGATTTAGTTCAGTGGTTCTGGCACCTGCTTAGCAAGGGTAAGGTCCTGGTTCATACCTTGGTAACCACATACAACAATAACACATGTAGTGACTCATGCCTACCAGCAATCAGTACCACCTACTACAGTGCTGGGGCGTAGTGGCTCACGCCTGTAATCCCAGCACTCAGGAGGCACAGGCAGGAGGATTGCTGAGTTTGAGGTTTGCCTGGGCTACATAGTGAGCTCAGGGCCAGCCTGAACTCCAAAGTGAGATCCTGTCTCAAAAAAAAAAAAAAAATCAGAAAAGCACAAGTACAGTGATACAATTTTAGCTACTCAGGAAGCTGAGGCAGGGAGGGTCCCAAATTTGAGGCAAACCTGGGCAATTTATTGAGAACCTGTCTCAAAAAATAAAAAAGGGGTAGGGATGTGGCTCAACTGTAAAGTATTTAATTAGCTTGTATGAGGCCCTAAGTTAATCCCTAGTACTTCCAGAAAAAAGCATTATACAAGTAATTAGTTAGAGAAGACTCCATATCGCATAATACAAACACCATAAACCCTGCATTTTGAAAAAGCCAAGGACTAAGCAGTGGTTCTCCACTTAAGGCAATTTTACCCTTACCTAGGGAACATTACTGATTGTCACAATAATTGGTGTTGCTGGCATTTAGTAGGTAGAGGTCAGATGAGACACTCCTAAACATCCTACAAGGCACAAAATAGTCCCCTATAAATGCAGGCTTGTATGGCCCCAAATGTTAATAATGGCAAAGTTGAGGAACTTTATTCTAAGGGTTGAAACAAATGAATAAGAACTAAGAAGAGTACAGAAATAATTTACTTAATTCATTCACTCAGTCACAGACATAAGTAACAAAGGGGCTGTCTGAAACGTAAAGCCAATTTTGTAAAAAGGAAAACAGGACTTTCAGCAATAGTTAGGGAACTCTGAGAATTTATCAACTCAGAAGAACAGAATAAAAATGTAAACAGGTTCAAGAAGATAAAATCAGAGAGGATAAAATCCATGATGGTATTTTGAAGTAATCCTTAAGTAAAGAAGCACCTGAAAGTCAGCTTGCTTAGGCTTCCAGGAAAATATCCTTTATAGCCATTTATCAGAGAAAGACATTTAAGTCAGGTCACTGGCCATACTAGATCAGCATTTTAAAAAAATATCCTTAATGGTCAATTCCTGCCCATGTGGGCAAAGAACCTTCCAAATTACTAAACAGAAGTCTTGAGTGTTAAAAATGTGCCTCTTGAACTGATTACAACTACTTTGGGGTAAACAATACTAATGTTAGACTGAGTACTTGTGCTTTAATTCCAAATTCATCTCTCTATAAAACAGTTCAATCTATCACTGTTTAAACGTCACAATACTCTTCCTCTCAGATCTATTTACCTTGTATACCCTTTATTTCTGCCACATCTCTGTAGTGTAGAAATTAATGCCAGAAATATCTAGAGTAAATAAAAAGAAAAAAAAACATATCATATGTATTTTATTGCTTTTTCTCACCTCAACAAATCTTTGTCTCTTTAAATGAGGAAGTTTTCTGTACAGTACTTTCTAAATAAAGACCGCCTTCATCTCAGCACTTTTAAACTTGTTTAAAAAAAAACAAGATACGCCACATGGCTCAGAATTCCCTATGATCAGATTAGGTCAGAGTTTAACTATTCCAAATTCCTCAAAAAAGCATTAAAGAAAAAAGAAAAGAAGACAATACAAATTCACTTAGTTAAGTTCCTTCCTACCAATGAGACAAATATTTCTGTATCAGTCACAATTATCTCTGTCATCAGGAAACAATTACCCTGCTCTTTAATATATAGACTTATGAACAATTTTGGAATGAAAACTTTCAGAACCATCTTGCATTAGAAGGCCAGACTGAAAGTGACTTTAAATGAGGAGTCAGTAAACATTTCTTCTTTTGTTCCTTTTTAAAAAAACTACCTGTTTGCTGTACACATCAGCAAACACTTTCTGTAAGAATCAAGCAGGAAATATTTTTGGCTTTGTGTGCTATATGGTTTCAGTTGTGACAAATCAAACTTGCTATTGTAGTATGACATAATCATAGTACACAAATGTGGCTGTAATCCAATAAAACTTTATTATATTCAATACTTGAGTTTCATATAACTTTCATGCATTGTGAAATATTATTCCACCTTTATTTTCAACCATTTAAAAGTACAAAAATTGGGCCTGAGGATTAGCTCAGTGGTTCCGGCGCCTGCCTTGCAAGCCCAAGGTCCTGAGTTCGATCCCGGTAATCACATACAATGCTGGACGTGGTGACCCACGCCCACCAGCAATCAATACCACATACCACAGTGCTGGGCGTGGTGACTCACGCCTGTAATCCCAGCACTCGGGAGGCAGAGGCAGGAGGACTGCTGAATTTGAGGCTTTCCTGGGCTACATACTGAGCTCAGGGCCAGCCTGAACTGCAAAGCGAGACACTGTCTCAAAAAAAAAAAAAGTATAAAAATAATTTTGAGTGGTTTATAGGCCATAGCAAAACAAGCAACAAGCTAGATTTGGTTCACAAGCCAGTCTGTCAATCTCTTGTTTAAACAAGATACCTTTTTTTTTTTTAAGGTTGTAGCCTGTTCTATAATGTTATCTTGTCAGATTTTAATGCTCCTAGACCTTTCTAAAATAAAATCTGCTTTATGCCTTTTAAGGGAAAAAGGCCTAGTTCTAACAGCTTTCTAAAACTTAGCAGTCAAGGGGCCGGAGATTTAGCTCAGTGGTTCCAGCACCTGCCTTGCAAGCACAAGGTCCTGAGTTCGATCCTGGTAACCACATACAATGTTGGGCGTGGAGACTCATGCCCACCAACAATCAATACCACATACCACAGTGCCAGGCGTGGTGGCTCACGCCTGTAATCCCAGCACTTGGGAGGCAGAGACAGGAGGATTGCTGAGTTTGAGGCTTGCCTGAGCTACATAGTGAGCTCAGGGCCAGCCTGAACTACAAAGCGAGACCCTGTCTCAAAAAAACCAAAAAAACAATAAACTTAGCAGTACATTAAAAATTATATTCATATACATTCAAAATTTCAACGACTCAGATTTCTACTTTTTCTTTTCTTTTTTCTCCTTGTATTAGGGCTTGACTCCAGGGCCTCATGTATAATAGGGAAGGGCTCTATCAATGAGCTACATCCCCAGACCCTCAACTACTCAGATAAATAAGTAGGTCTGGCATCTCAAGAATGAAGATATATATGAACAAAACAAAAACCCCAATAAAATATCATTTGCAGATAAGTAAGAATACAGCAAATCAACAGAAATTGCTTTTACTATGGAATATGTACTTTTTTACCAGGTAGAAACAAACGAACCTTTTTTTTTAGACAGGGTCTCACTTTGTAGTTCAGGCTGGCCCTGAGCACACTATGTTGCTCAGGCAAGCCTTGAACTCAGCAATCCTCCTGTCTCTGCCTCCTGAGTGCTAGGATTACAAGCGTGAGCCACCACACACAGCTGAAACAAATCTTTTTAAAATAATGACTTCCATTATTCCTTACTGTCTGCTATGAGTTATTTCCTCTTTGAAATTTTTTTATCCACATGTATTCCTAATACATTAATAACATCTCTGATTTAAGGTAGTCATTAAAATACATTAAAATAACATTTTCCATATTTTAGTAAAAATAACAGGCATGTAAACTTCACAGATAAAGTCAAACACATAGGAACAATCCCAAACTTACTGAGCAAGTTCAAATCCATCATACACCAACTATGAATCCTGTGCTAATAGAGGACAGAAACTGCACTAGCCAACAGAAAGGGGACAAAGAAAGCACTGAGAAACCTACAGAGCTAGGGTCACAAGACCAGGTGCACCAGATACACTGTCACTCTAGCTTGGGTGATTAGCAGAAAAATGGTAACCAATGATGTGTGACAAACCATTTCAAGAGGGGTTTCAAAATTAATCCCCAAATCAATCAAGATGTGTGGGGTATAAAGGAGGTTACTGTTAAACATTCATCTCTAGTCAGAGCAACGGCTGTGGCAAAGGAGCAGTCAAAAATGGAAATTAACATGCCCATCAATACTGATTTTAAAGGTAGCAGAAAAGGGAAGAAAATAAAATTGTCATTAACAGGGGCTGGAGATTTAGCTCAGTGATTCGAGCGCCTACCTAGCAAATTCAAGGTTCCTGGTTCTATCCAGGTAACCACATACAGCTGTACTGGGCATGGTGGCTCACGCCTGTAATCCCAATACTTGGGAGACAGAAGCAGGAGGATTGCTGAGTTTGAGGCTTGCCTAGGCTACATAGTGAGCTCAGGGCCAGCCTGAACTCCAAAGCGAGACCCTGTCTAAAAAAAAAAAAAAAAAAAAAAAAAAAAAAAAAAAAAAAAAAAAAAAAAAAAAAAAAAAAAAAAAAAAAAAAAAAAAAAGTCATTAAGAAGATCTGGAGAAAGATGTTAATGGAAGGAAAAATCAGAGAAAATGTACTTGGTCTCCCTAGGAGAGATTCTCAGTTCCTACTACACGTGGTAGTCTTTTCTGTATAAGTACCATGTGCTAACTGATTACAGCATGGAGCTCCAGCAATCTTTTCTGGAGTTGTAAAACTAAAGCCTAAATTCCACCCATTACCAATTAAGTCAAAATCCCTTTTTTTCAAAGAACTAGCGTCTAGATTGTTTTTTCTATTTTCAGTTACACTGACTTCAGTTATTATTCGTCATCTATTTCTCAATTTAGTGCTGTTCATGAACTTGGAGGGTCTACTATTTGGTGTATACACTCTTTAGACTGCTGTCTTCTTGGTGGATTGACCCTTCATAATATGAAGTGCTTTTTTCTTCTGGTAATTTTCTTTACTGTTATGTCTAATTTATCTGGTATTAGTACTGTATAGCCATTCCAGTTTTCTTTACATTGCTGTCTGGATAGTATACCTTTTCTCATTCATTTACTTTTTTTTTTTTTGAAGCAGGGCCTCACTTTCGAATTCAGGCTGACCCTGAGCTCACTATGTAGCCCAGGCAAACCTCGAACTCAAAGAATCCTCCTGCCTCTGCCTCCCGAGTGCTAGGATTACAGGTGTGAGCCACCACGCCCAGCACATTCATTTACTTTTAAACTCTACATCAGTACATTTAATTGGAATACAGTAAAATGTGTCTATTGCATTCTGTCTGGAACAGGAAATATGCTCTCTGTACTACCTCTTACAACTCCAGTTTGAGTATCTTAAAATCTCATCTCAAAATAATCAACTGTTAAAAAGTAAGTATATGATAAAAAGGGTAGTTTAGACAATTGGAATAGATGGACTTTATCTCAATCTAATGCAAGATATTTATGAGAAACCAACAGCCAGCATCATACTTAATGAGCAAAAACTGAAACCTTTTACACTAAGATCAGGAATGAGACAAGGATGCGCGCTGTCACCACTCTTGTTCAGTATAGTGCTGGAAACATTAGCCATAGCAATCAGGCAAGACAAAGATATAAAAGGAATAAAGATAGGAAAGGAAGAAGTTAAACTGTCATTATTTGCCAATGATATGATTCTCTATATAGAGGATCCTAAAAACTCAACCAAAAAACTGGTAGACTTAATTACCAAATTTAGTAGTGTTGCTGGATACAAGGTCAATGCTCAAAAATCAACAGCCTTTGTATACACAGACTCACTGAAAGAGAAATTGGGGAGTCAATCCATTTCACAATAGCACCCACAAAAATGAAATATCTAGGAATCAATCTAACAAAGGAGGTGAAAGACCTCTACTCTGAAAACTATAGGACTCTGAAAAAGGAGATAGAAGAGAACATCAGGAAATGGAAAGACATCCCTTGTTCCTGGGTAGGAAGAACCAACATCATCAAAATGGCTACACTCCCACAACTACTATACAGATTCAATGCAATTCCGATTGAAATTCCAACACTATACTTCACAGAGCTAGAGAAAATCATCCAAAAATTCATCTGAAACCACAAGAGACCAAGAATAGCAAAAGCAATTCTAAGCAACTAGGACACGGCAAGGGGGTATTACAATCCCCAACTTAAAACTGTCCTATAAAGCCACTGTGATAAAAAAACTGCATGGCATTGGCAAAGTAACAGACCGGAGGACCAGTGGAATAGATTAGAAGATCCAGAAAGAACTCCAGAAACACTAAGCAACCTTATCTTTGACAAAGGAGCCAAACATCCTTAATGGAGGAAAGAAAGCCTCTTTAACAAATGGTGCTGTAAAAACTGGGCTTTAACCTGCCCAAAACTAAAGCTAGACCTATCTCTTTCACCATGTACTAAACTAAAATCACAGTGGATTAGAGACTTAAACATTAAAACAGAAACAATAAACCTGCTGCAAAGCAGGTTAGGTAGAGCTCTTGGAGACATTGGCTTAGGCAGAGACTTTATGAATAAAACCTCTACAGCACGAGAAGTAGCAAAAGATTCAATGAATGGGTTCTCATCCTACCAAAAAGCTTCTTCACAGCACACCTGTCATCCCAGCACTCGGGAGGCAGGGACAGGAGGATTGCTGAGTTCGCGGCGACTTGCCTGGGCACCGTAGTGAGCTCAGGGCCAGCCTGAACTACAAAGCGAGACCCTGTCTCAAAAAGCAAAAAGCAAGCAAAAAAAAAAGCTTCTTCACAGCGAAAGAAACCACTGGCACCACTATAAGACAACTAACAACATGGGAAAAAAAATCTTTACTAGCTGTGTGTCAGACAAAGGGCTACTATCTACAATATATAAAGAACTTAAAAAAAAATCAGTCCCCCCAAGTTTAAAGACCCAGTTAAAAAATGGGCATTTGAAATGAATAGACACTTCTCAAGAGGCAGAAATCAAAGCAGTCAAGAAGCATGTGAAGAAATATTCAACATCACTGGTCATTCGAGAGATGCAGATGAAAACAACACCGAGATTTCATCTCACTCCACAAAGAATGGCTGCTACTGTGAAATCAACCAACAATAAATGCTGGTGAGGCTGTGGGGAGAAAGGAAACCTTCTCCACTGTTGGTGGGATTGCAGACTTTTGCAACCATTGTGGAGATCAGTGTGGAGATTCCTCAGAAAATTAGGACTACAGCTCCCATTTGACCCAGCTATTCCCCTGCTAGGAATATACTCAAAGGAATTTTAAAAATCACATTACAAAGACATATGTATACCCTTGTTCATAGCAGCTCAGTTCGTGATATCCCAATCTTGGAAACAAACCAAACACCCATCAACTGGAGACTGGATAAAGAAGATGTGTTTTTTAAATAAAATGGAGTATTACTGTGCCAAAAAGAATGACAAGTTTCATTCATTTATGTGCAAATGGATACACCTGGAGGACACACTAATAAGTGAAATAGATCACAGATATGCAAATACCATATCTTGTCTTTGGTATGAGAACCTATAGATGTAAATGAATTCTAGAATTTATGATACTTTTTGTAAAATAGGAAATATCCAAAGGGAATGTGGTGTGGGAACATAGTGAGGGGAAAGAATATAAATTGGAAAGAAAATGAAAGAGCATGTATATAAGGGATGGGGGTTGTGGGTTGGTAGGGACATGGGTAAAAATGAAAATTAACTTGTGTCATATACTGGTACAAATTCTCCAATGTTGAGTGTGATTGTGAGCTGTTTATAAAATGTACCAATAAAGAATTACAAAAAATTCTCAGTGGAATCCTAAATATACAGAAAAAAAGGGCAGTTTATTCATGTTCCTAACATATCTGGAAAGTACTAAACTGAGAAACAAAATAATTGACTTACTGCTTTATGAGATTTTCAATTATAAACAGGCTAAGAAACAGGTAAAACTTACAGGCCTGGAAGTAATTGAGAGGCTGATTCCCTAACTGTGAGCCCCTAAGAAGGCAGATCAACTGGTTACAAGAATGTATCTATTTTTCCTCAAAAGATAAATATTTGCCATAGATCTGTTGTGTTCCTGTGGTGTTCCTGATTTTTCTTTAGGAGTGGGGAGCTCTTTTTTAATATTTGCATTTTCCAACATCTTTGCCTATATTTTACCCATTTTAATACTTATTAACATTCCAGAGGCTAACAGAATGCAAAATGTACTTGAGAAAGAATAAAACTTCAATCAGTTAAGTTATACTACTTGTTAGTTTTGTAAAAGAAATGATAAATATCAGAGTTGGAAAGTACTGGCCAAAATGCGGCTTTCTGAGAACTAGTTGAGCTCGGTCATTCATGCTCCAGTACTCTTAGAAAGCCAGATTTGGACACAGATAAATACCTGAGTCATTTGAGACAAAATAGCAAAAGTTACCCTTGAATGGTTTTACATACTAACCCAAAAGACCACTAAAAGGTCTAAGATGAGGGCCTGATAACATGAATAGAACTTAGTTACCTACTCCTGGTCCTAGAAAACCAAAATCTATGTAAACTAAAGAATTCCAGATAGGAATATGAAATGAAAAGGAAGGAGATATTTCCTCTTGGTGCAGTTCTTCTGTCCTCTCAATGCTACTATTTAATTATTCTGTTTTACAAAATACAGACATGGATAAAATAAAAAAGTCTCAGGTCTGAAACAAAAGTTCACTGTTGCTGTGTGTAGAAAGTTGACTATGTTATTAAAACTACCTGGGTGTACCAGGCATGGTGGCTGACGCCTATAATCCTAGCACTTGGAAGACAGAGACTGGAGGATGGCTGAGTTCGAGGCTTGCCTGGGCTACATAGTGAGCTCAGGGCCAGTCTGAACTACAAAGAGAGACCCTGTCTCAAACAAACAAACAAACAAAAAACTACCTGGGGGCCCAGAGCATGGCTGTTTATGCGATAAAACTTTTGAACCTTAAATCTTAATATTTTCTTATCTAAGAATCTCAGGTTTAATTTCATTCTTCATGATCAAAGGCAAAATTAACTTGGTCCAGTGATTTAACAAATACCTGGAGAGTGGCCAGGCAAGGGAGGTCCACGGAATAACTCATAAGTTTATAGAGGTTAAAAAAAAATTTGCAGGTGAAAACTGTTGAGAGTTGAACAGAAGCTTGTAAGGCACATTCACCATGTCTTTCCACACAATGGACCAGAAGATAGCCAACCTCTGAGCACTATGGTGACAGGGATCTCACTAACAAGGCACTTCATGTCAATGTCTTGGCAGCTTTCAATGAAGGAATGATTGTCTATGAACAGAAAAAAAATGTTCCCTTTAATTTTTGCCCTTGTAGATTTGAAACTGCTAGGTTCAAATCTTTTCCCAGACCTCTCTTGACTGTGCTTCATTTTTCTCTGGTTAATATCTGATTTCTTTCCCTTCTCTTGAAAACACAAAGATTGGTTTATAGTCTATTTTGCTGTCATTACTTTCAGTCTTCTTAACTGGCTTCTAGCTTCTACCACATCAGACTATTTGAAAAGGTCACCAGTCTTCATACTTCCCAATTCTCTTCTCTAAGTATCTGTATGCTGCATTTGACGTGTTTATAACTCCTTCTATCTCTCTTAAAATAATTCCTTTAGATACTGAAAGTTTTTTTTAAAAAGAGGCACAGAAAAGATTTAAAAAACAAGTACATACTCAGAAGGAGTGCAAACATTCAGAGAATGAGACACCACAAAAGCTTTTTTCCTGCTTTCCTGTGCTACTCTATGACATACATTTATTCCTGCAATTATCCTATAAGTAATAGTAGTTCCCCAAGTGCCCTAATCTATATGTTCATGGTTCCCAGAAGAGGATCCCCAATCCAAGGCTTTTTCTAGAACTTGAGATTTGGAGGGGAGGAAGGGGAATGCAAAAGAAAAAAGAGAAGAGAAGGGGGTAAAGAATATAAAAGAAAAAATGAGTCAATATGATGACACACACCTGTAATTCCAGCATTCTAGGAGGCTGAGGTAGGATTTTTTCAAGTTTCAGCCTAGCTAGGCAACTTAGCAAGACCTCATCTCCAAATAAAAAATGAGCTAGGGATATAGCTCCGTTCAAAGGAGCTCCGTGCAAAAAAAGAGGAGGAGGAAAGGAAGGAAGGAAAGAAGGAAGGAAAAAACCCAGATATATCAATATAAGGTGATCGTCTTCTCTACTGGCTTTGCCTCTCTTCTAGTGGCCTTGCTTGGCACCTTCCTCTGTGAGTCAGAAAATCTATTGAAATCTATTGAAACATTTTCATTTTTGAGACAGGGTCTCACTTTGTAGTTCAGGCTGCCCCTGAGCTCACTATGTAGCACAGGCAAGACTTGAACTCACAGCAATGCTCCTGCCTCTGCCTCCTGAGTATGGGGATTACAGGTGTGAGTCACCACACACAGCATTGTGCTATGTGGTTGCCCGTGATCCAACTCAGGACCTTGTGCTTGCGAGGCAGACCCCCAAACCACTGAGCTAAATCCCCAGTCCTTAAATTTTTTCTTTACCTTGTCATAGAACATCCAATCAGTGATTAAATCTTGCCAAATCAACCTCTAAGGTAATTTTCTAAATTAATGTTCTTTTCTCATTTCAACCATCATTGTCTTAGTTTAGGACCTATTTCCTTATGTAGAGTAAAAGGATAGCTTCCTGATTTTAGACTGATCTTGTTATCAAGTTTACTCAACAGAAACTAAGCTAAAACACAAATTGGACTATGTCCCTTCATGTTAAGACACCAAAAGGGTGTCATCTCTTCTTAGGATCTCAACTAAGGTCACCATTAAGGCCAACATGACACTCTATAGTCAAGCTATACTTATTTCTGCAACTTTATACCTCACCACACTATTCCTGGCTCAAACAATGCTGACCCTCTATGGTACCCATTCCTAACTTTATAAACTCATACTATTCCATTTAGCTTCCTCATTTAAAAAGTTATTTTGAAACTTTCAAAATTATTAAAAAATAAATGATATGGAAAGAATAAATGGTATTTATTTATTTGCTTATTTGTTTTTTGAGACAGGGTCTTGTATGTTGCTCAGGCTAGCTGTGAACTCACTGTGTAACCCAGGTTGGCCTTGAGCTCCTGGTAATCCTCCTGCCTCAGCTTCCCAAGTGCTAGGATTATAAACATGTGTAGCCATGCCTGGCTCATATACCTATCATTTAGATTTTAACATGCTAATTTTTAAAATTGAATCCTTTATTGGTACATTTTATATACAGCTCACAATCACACTCAACACTGGGGCATTTGTACCAGTATATGACAGAAGTTAATTCTCATTTTTACCCATATCCCTATCCACCCACAACCCCCCAACCTTATATACATGCTATTTCTTTCTTTTGAAATTATATTTATTCTTTCCCCTCATGTTCCCCCACCACATTCCCTTTGAATATTTCCTATTTTACAAAATCTAACATACATTCTAAAACTCATTTACATCTACAGGTTCTCATACCATAGAAAAGATACAGGATTTACATATGTGTGATCTATTTATTTCACTTATTAGTGTATCCTCAAAGTATATCCATTTGCACTTAAATGAATGAAACTTGTCATTTTATATGACAGAGTAATACTCCATTTTATTTATTTTTTTAAACCCACGTCTTCTTTATCCAGTCTCCAGTTGATGGGCATCTGGGTTGTTTCCAAGACTGGGCTATTTTTTTTTTTTTTTAGACAGGGTCTCACTTTGTAGGTCAGGCTGGCCCTGAGCTCACTATGTAGCCCAGGCAAACCTTAAACTCAGTAATCCTCTTGCCTCTGCCTCCCGAGTGCTGGGATTACAGGGACTAGCCACCACACCTGGCACTGTGGTATGTGGTACTGATTGCTGGTGGGCGTGGTCACCACACCTGGTATTGTTGTATGTGCTTACTGGGATGGAACCAGGGACCTTGCACTTGCTAGGTAGGTGCTGGAAGCACTGTGCTAAGTCTCTGCCCTAAAATGTCAATATTTTGCTATATTTCCTTCCTTCAGTTTTGTTCTAGTAAAGTACTTGAGTAAAAACCTTTACATATCTCAATCCTTTATTATACATTGTGAAAGGCTCCTCACTTTTCAAACATATAAACTCATCCTTATAAATTTCACTGTTTGACTCACTTATACCTGACAATTCCAACAGCAATATGCTGTAGCAGCATTCCTCACTTAAACTACTCTTTATGTTGTTGGTACTGGGAATCAAACTCAGGGCCTTGCATTTGCCAGGCAGCCACTGCACCACTGATCTACATCTCCAGCCACTTAAAATATTTAAAGCATTGATGTATATTATGAAATCTCCAACCAGAATATAAATTCTTATCGAGTTTTGGATAGATCTTTAAAAATCTGTGCATGGTTCTGTCCATGCTGAGTAAGGGGTGCTCCTGTGCTAGCAGGCCTCTGGCCTGCCTTCCTCACAGTGCTTGGGCCCTGAGCTCCTGCAGGACCAGCATGGGAGAGAGACTCTATCCTCTTGTCTGCCCACACTGATGCTTGGGCCCTGACTTCTCATGGGACTGGCATGTGGGGAGAAACCCCCAGAGAATCTACTTGTCTGCACACACTGAGTAAGTGAAGCAGGAGCGCTATGACTTAGTCAGAGGCCTTTGGTGCATAACTGCCCTATCTGCCACAATGAAAAAACACCCACTAGAAGAGTAAAGAAATCCTGTTGACTATAGCCAATGGTGATTTTGTGGAATCAGTCCCACCTACAGGACTGTGGACTCTTGCAGAGCTCAACCCTGAAGGAGTTCACTGAGCTCAACTCAGGCAGTAATAGCTAGAACCTAGACAGGGGACAACAGCTATCTCCCTGTGACTAGTCAACTCCAATCTACATGCTACTGCCTATACTATCTATAGGACAGAGCAGATCCATGCTGTGAAGGGTGTTTTTGGTAGTGCTTTTGGCTTTTCTTTGGGTTTCTGCCTTTTTCTTACCTCTCTTTCATTCTTCATTTCTCTATTCTCTTATTGCTGAGTCTGTCCAATTTTGTTTTTTTCTTCTCTCAACTGCTTTTATCTTTACCAGAAGGGGAAAATAGTCTCTTGTTCGCCTGTTGCTGCTGGGTATCCCTAGTCTTTTTTTGTTCCTTCATCTTCTCTTATCCTCTAGTCAGTATCAGTTTCCACAAGTTAATCCATTTCAGTCTTCCCTACTCTTTCTTCTGTATTGTTATGGGAAGGTAAATACAGTTTCTAGTGGTCCTGTTGTTGTTAGTCTGCTCTGTTCTGTATTTGTTCCTTCTGTCTTTTGTCCTCTAGCCTCTATCAGTTTCCCAGGGTTTGTAATCTTTATATATCCTCTAACCCTATTTCTAATCTTCCCCTCTCCTTCTCGCTACCTGCCCCCCCCCCCCATTCCCTGGTGACCCTTTATTCCCAAAGGGTTTTGCTGTTATATTGAAGGATCTGTATGTAGTAAATGTATTTCTGGTTAGTTCTAAATTTCGGCATATGCTCACAGATCTAACTCAGGAGGTTAAAGGTAGCAGAATAATAATGGCCAAAGCTTGTCATTTCCTGTGTTGTGTTTGATACTACTGATGATACTGTTTGTATTATGTCAACTGAGGTGATGTGATTGTTCTATTTAAGTACCTTTCAAGGTGTGCCAGAACTGCGATCACTTAAGAGCCATTACAGATCCAAAGAGGACAACCCAGGAAGTAGCCATTTCCTAAAGGTTCCAAATATTAAGAAGAAAGAGACTTGTACTAAGCATTGCCCAGATAGCAGGCCAGGAATTAAACCAAAAACATCAGCAACAACAACAAAAAAATAGAAATTCAAAAATTCAAAAATCCAGACAAAAAGATCATCACCATAGGGGAAAACAGGTAAAATGGGAATAGAGCAAACTGAAGTGCAAGCAACAGGACTCTCTGAGCCAGTACCAAAAGAGGATCTAGTAAAATTGGAAATCAGAAGTAATTTATCAGATAAAAGCAGAGATAGTGCAGGCGTAGTGGCTCACGTCTATAATCCCAGCACTCGGGAGGCAGAGGCAGGAGGATTGCTGAGTTCAAGGCTTGCCTGGGCTACATAGTGAGTTCAGGGCTAAGCCTGAACTACAAAGTGAGACCCTGTCTCAAAAAAAAAAAAAAGCAGAGATAGTGTCCAAAGTGGAAGATATGATTGATAACACTAAAGAAGAGGCCATGATAGAATCTCAAATTACAAAAGTAATGGAATCTGTGACACAGCTTCAAACGGATTTCCAGGACATGAAAAACTCCAGTGAAAGTTTGAAAAACAGGATGAATGAATGTGAGGGCTGAATATCAGATACAGAAGATAGGATTGCAGCCAGAGAACAGAAAAGGAATAATTTATGGAAAGTAACAAGAGACCACGAGAAATCATTACAGCAACTGCTAGATAATGCAAAGAAGAGTAACCGACAATTGATTTGAGTCAGAAAAGAAACAGAAGACAGTGCAAAAGATATCTGTATCTCTATATCTCCATCTATGTATGTATGTATGTATGTATCTATCTATCTATCTATCTATACTGTTCACAAACAGCAGAAAACTTCACAGGAAAAGGAAAAGAATTTGACATACAGACAAATGAGGCATACAGGACTCCAAGTGGCCGTGATATAAAAAAATCTACACCCAGGCATATAATCATCAAGGTTTCAGAAACCCAACGGAAGAACAAAATGTTGAAAGCAGTCAGAGAAAAGAAACAAGTCACATACAAAGGGAAGCCTATCAGAATCACAGCAGACTTCTCAATGCAAACACTCAAGACAAGGACAGCCTGGAGTAGAAGTATTTCAAGCCCTCAAAGAAAACAACCTCCAATGTAGATTGATGTATCCTGCAAAACTATCCAAAATCAATGGGGAAATAAAAGACTTTCTTAAGAAACTTCATAAATACAAAACCAAAAAATTCTAAACAATAGCCCTATAAAAAGACAATGAATGTCACACTCCTATGAGACCCAGCAAAGTGAATTCATTGGGCAAAGCAAGAAACCAAATGGAAAGGGAGAAAAGCAAAAAATAAAAGAGCCAAGAACAGGAAAACATCATGAAGAGGCAAAATCAGTACTTATCAGTTATAACTATTAATGTCAATGGCCTCAGTACACCAATTATAAAACAAAATCTGGCAGAATGGATTAAGATCCAACAATATGCCATATATAAGAAACACATTTAATTCACATAGCCATCGATAGACTGAAGGTAAAAGGATGGAAAACAATTCTCCATGTGACATAAACTGCAAAAGAACAGGAGTGGCTATCTTATTTGCAGACAACATAGATTTCAAACCAAATTAATTAAGAAATACAAAGAAGGGCTGGGGATTTAGCTCGTGGTTCCTGTGCCTACCTAGCAAGTGCAAGGTCCCTGGTTGATCCCAGATCCCCAATAATCACATAAAATAATACTGGGAGTGGTGACTCATGCCCACCAGCAATCAGTACCACATACCACAGTGAAGGGCGTGGCAGCTCACACTTGTAATCCCAGCATTTGGGAGGCAGAGGCAGGAGGACTTCTGAGTTTGAGGCTTGCCTGGGCTACATAGTGAGCTCAGGGCTACCCTGAACTACAAGGTGAGACCCTGTCTCAAAAAAAAAAATAAATAAAGACAAAGACAGACACTGCATTCTCGTACAGGAACAATCCAAGATGATAAGATGGCATTCATAAATAGACCATGTGCTAGTTCACAGAGCATGTTTATGTAAATGCAAAGGAACTTATCCCCTGTGTACTGTCACATCACAATGCCTTGAAATTGGAGATTAATAGTAAAAGAAATTCCAAGGACCCCACAAACACATGGAAATTGAACAACACTCTCCTGAGAAGCCAAAGGGTTACAGAAGAAATTAAAGAAATTTAACATTTTCTACAATTAAATGATAGTGCCAGTACAACACACAGGAATTTGTGGGACACAATGACAGCAGTTCTACAAGGGAAATTCAAAGCAGTGAATGCCCATACGTGGAAAACAGAGCAAGCTCAAATTATCAACCTCATGCTGAATCTAAAACTACTAGACAAAGAGGAGCAAGATAAACCCAAAGTTCATAAAAGGGAGAAAGGTATAAGGATCAGAGCAGAAATTAATGCAATGGAGATTAAGAGAACAATACAAAAATCAATGAATCAGCTGGACGTGGTGGCTCATGCCTGTAATCCCAGCACTCGGGAGGCAGAGGCAGGAGGATTGCTGAGTTCCAGGCTTGCCTAGGCTACATAATGAGCTCAGCCAGCCTGAACTACAAAGCAAGACCCTGTCTCAAAAAAAAAATCAATGAATCAATCAAAAGAGCAGGTTTTTCAAAAGGATAAATAATACCGACAAACCTGTAGCCAACCTTATCAAAAAAAGGAAGGAAAAGGCTCAAATCCGTGTAATCTGGAATGAAAAGAGGGCAATCACCACAGATCCAGCAAAAGTTCAGAGGATAATAAACACTTACTTTGAGAACTTGTACTCCAGTAAGACAGAAAACACAGAAGAAATGGGTAGATTCCTAGACACATATGAACTTCCAAAGCTAAATTAAGAAGATGTAAAAATGCTAAATACCTGAATATCAATCTGTGAAATTGAAAATGTAATTTAAAACTTACTAACAAAGAAAACTCTAGGTCCTGATGATTTTACTGCTGAATTCTACAAGACTTTCAGAGAAGAGCTAAAGCCACTACTCCTCAAACTCTTTAATGAAATTGAAAGGGAAGCAATACTCCCAAATTCATTCCTGGAAACAACCATTACATTGACTCCAAAAGCAGAGAAAGACTCAACCAAAAAAGAGAACTACAGGCCAATCTCCCTAATAAACACTGATGCAAAAATCCTCAATAAATTACCAGCAAAAAAGAATAGAGAGGATCATCAAGAAGATCATACACACTGACCAAGTTGGATTCATCCCAGGGATGCAAGGATGGTTCATTATACATAAATCAATAAATGTAATATACTACATTAACAGACTCAAGGACAAAAACTAAATGGTCATCTCAATAGATGTATAAAAAGCATTTGACAAAATCTAACACCCATTCATGATTAAAACGCTACAAAAATTGGAATAGATGGTCTTTATCTCAAACTGGCAAAAATTATTTATAAAAAAACAACAGCCAGCATCAAACTAAATGTTGAAAAACGGAAACTTTTCACACTAAGATCAGCAATGACAAAGATGTCCACTATCATCACTCCTATTCAATATAGTGCTGGAAACATTAGCCACAGCAATTAGAGAAGAGAAAAATAAAAGTAATAAATGTAGTTAAGGAAGAAGTTACACTGTCAGTATTTGTTGATGACATGATACTTTATACAGAAGATCCTAAAAACTCAGCCATAAGACTGCTACACTTAATCACCAGATTTAATAGTGTGGCTGGATACAAGGTAACCCTCAAAAATCAATAGCCTTTATATACATGAAAAATTGACTCAATGAAAGAGAAATCAGAGAATCAATTCCTCTCACAATAGCATCCAAAAAAAGAAATACCTAGGAATCATTTTAACAAAGGAGGTGAAAGATCACTACTCTGAATACTATAGCACTCTGAAAAAGGAGCTCAAAGAGGATATCAGAAAAATGAAAGACAGCCCTTGCTCCTGGGTAGGAAGAACCAACATTGTCAAAGTGGCCATACTGCCAAAACTACTGTATAGATTCAATGTAATCCTGATTGAAATCCCAACATATTTCATAGAACTAGAGAAAATAATCCAAAAATTCATCTGCAACCACAAGAGATCCAGAATAGCAAACGCAATCCTAGGCAACAAGATCATGGTAGGGGGTATCATAATCCCCAACTTGAAACTGTAGTATAAACCCAGTGTGATAAAAAGAGCATGGTACTGTCAAAGAAAAAAACCCAAGGATAAGTGGGACAGACTAGAAGATCCAGAGACAACCTCAGATATACTAAGCCACTTCACCTTTGACAAAGGAGCCAAGCACCCTCAATGGAGGAAAGATAGCCTCTTTAACAAAGGGTGGTAGAAAAACTGGGCTTCACCTTGTCAAAGATTAAAGCTAGATCTATCTCTTTCTCCATGTGCCAAGCTAAAACCAAAATGGATTAGAGAACTAAATATTAAAACAGACACACTAAACCTACTGGAAAATAGGTTAGGTAGAATTCTTGAAGACACTGGCATAGGGAAAGACTTTATGAATAAACCTCAGCAGGATGGGAACTATGTAGAAAGAATCAATAATTGGGATCTCATCTTACTAAAAAGTTTCTCTACAGCAAGAGAAACCACCAACAGAGTGAAAAGACAGCCTACAACATGGGAAACAATTTTACTAGCTGTTTCTCAGACAAAGGACTACTATCTAGAGTATATAAAGAACTTAAGAAAATCAGATCCCCCAAAGATAAAGATCCAATTAAAAAATGGCCATTTAAACATACATTTTTAAGATGAGGAAGTAAAGGTAGCTAAGAAACATATGAAGAAATGTTCAACATCGCTGGTCATTTAAGAGATGCAGATGAAAACAACACTGAAACAGCAGGATTTTTTTTTTTTTTTTTTTTTTTTTTGCTTTTGAGACAGGGTCTCGCTTTGTAGTTCAGGCTGGCCCTGAGCTCACTATGGTGCCCAGGCAAGCCGCCGCAAACTCAGCAATCCTGTCTCTGCCTCCTGAGTGCTGGGATTACAGGCGTGAGCCACCACTTCCGGCATTGTGGTATGCGGTGTTGACTGTTGGTGGGCGTGTCTCCACACCCAACATTATATGTGGTTACCGGAGATCGAACTCAGGACCTTGCGCTTGTGAGGCAGGCGCCGGAACCACTGAGCTAACCCTCTGGCCCCAGGATTTTTT
This sequence comes from Thryonomys swinderianus, assembly GCA_004025085.1. Taxonomy (NCBI): domain Eukaryota; kingdom Metazoa; phylum Chordata; class Mammalia; order Rodentia; family Thryonomyidae; genus Thryonomys; species Thryonomys swinderianus. The sequence continues at coordinate 18,318 of PVIC010012236.1, read as the reverse complement.
TTTGAGACAGGGTCTCGCTTTGTAGTTCAGGCTGGCCCTCAGCTCCCTATGTAGCCCAGGCAAGCCTTGAACTCAGCAATCCTCCTGTCCTCTGCCTCCCAAGTGCTGGGATTACAGGTGTGAGCCACCACGCCCGGCACAGAGCAGGATTTTTTTTTTTAAATTCACAATGTATAGAATCTCAGCTGGGAAGACTCAAACAAATAGAATCAACTGGAAACTTTTTTATTCGCCTGAGATCTTTGACTGGGATGAGTGTATTTAGCAGAGACTATCTCCTTAGCTCCTACAAGAAGTCTAAATGATGACCGGAATGTATGATGAGTATTGTGAAATAGGAAGAAAATGTTCAAAGAGAAAAGGGAAGGGGGAGGGGAGTAAAGAAGGGGAAGAAAAAAATTCAATTGTAAAAACAAAAACAAATTGAAACAAAGCTTATGTATATAGGAAATGAGGGATTGTAGGGAGAGCAGGGGAATGGGAAAAATGAGAATCAAGATATATCATGTACAAAGCCTCAATGTCTAATGTGATTGTGATGTGTACTTAAAGTGTACCGGTTAACTCAATAATGGGAAAAAAAAGTCTCTCTACCATGGGTGGCTCTCAGGGTAGTAAGACTTTCTATGTGGTATCTTAAGAGTCCCAGGAAGAATGTTTCAGCAATGGAAAAGTTGCACTGCTTTTTATGATTTAGTCTCCAAAACCACAGTGTAATATAATGAAATAGTCACAAATTTACCTAGATTTAAGTTGAAGGAGTGTACCAAAAAAATCTGCAGTTGTATTTTAAACCTCCATCTGAGGACTTCATATCATCTTAGAGCAAGGATCCAGAATTATGACTCTACTTAAAACATGAGGCATATCGAGGTTCAGGAAAAAACTGCCTTACAAAAGGATTTTCATTAGAGTCCTGACAGATGAACAATTTTAATACTTTCCTATTTAACTTCTGATGAGTCTTTAAGGTAATTCTCAACATACATAACACATACATTTTTAAATGGTATAGAAGGGGTTGGGGGTGCAGCGCTGTGGTGCAGTGTACGATTTGCATATGCAAAGCCCTGGGTTCAATAACCAGCACCATAAAACAACAATAATGAAAACAAACAAAAAACACAGTAGTTCCAAGAGTATCTATCTGTAGGTTTTAAGAAGAGTAATCTGTATTTGTGTGACAGATAGCAAAAGTGAACCCAAGTCTCCACTCTTTTCTTTACCCTTCCATACCTTTTTCAAGATGACTTTGCAGCAATTTGAATCTGGACTGGCTTTCTGATTTGCTTAGGAAAATAAGAGTAGAGAAGACGTGACAGTATGCCAGCTCTGAGCCCAAGCTTTAAGAGTCCTGCTACTGCACTCATTTTCAGAAGCGTGTTTAGCTGCCATGAAAACAAGCCAGGACTAAACTGCTGCAGGATCAGAGACAGGTGCTCCTACCACTTATCACTGCCCTGCTTGACAGTCTGCAGCATTTCCCTGCTGACTTGTACTTCACGACTGACATAAGGGAGATTAGATGAAAACAGAACTGCTCAGTTGAATCTAGCCAGAAAATGAATCCAAACAATAAACTAAATGTATAATTACTGTTCCAAAGCCACCAATTTTGGAAATTCCTAGTTATACAGCAAAAGTTAACAATTTGGAAGGCAGTTTTTAATGATTAACTGTAGAATGAAAATTAGTCACCCATCTCAGTCCTACTATATTGCATAGATTTAGGTACTGGTTAAATCAGCAAAGTAGACTGTGAATAAGTGGGCTCCACTGAGGAGGGCATTGTAACTAATGCTAAGGTCATACTGTGGTCAATCACTTGACCAAAAAAAGGCTGAAAAAGCAGCGATGCAGAAGCAAAAGCACATGTTATTCTATCTGCAAGCCTCCAATTTTATCTGGTGCTAGGTAGCTCAGGTACTTCCCCAGAACAGATGTAAGTGGTACTTTTGACCAGAAGATAACTGCAGATGTCAAAGTAACACATGCCTAATATCTCACCTGAAGAGTCTCAAGCTTTTTCAAGAGAACCTGGCATTGATATTAGAATCCTATTCTTTTTAGTTATTATACTCTTTGCTCTTTATTTGTACCAGAGTTACCCTTTAATATTCTAAAGAACAAGGCAGATACGAATTCAAAAAATTATAGATATGTAACTATGAAGTAACTTATTAAAAACAAATATACAACCAATTACAAGTTGATTTTCATCTGAGGCAGTAAATATTTATTCCAACAATAATATTTCTCAAAATACTTTGGAAATTTTTGTTTTGATTTGCCTTATCATCCCTTGGCATGTCATTTTTTTTTTTTTGAGACAGGGTCTCGCTTTGTAGTTCAGGCTGGCATTGAGCTCACTATGTAGCCCAGGCAAGCTTTGAACTCAGCAATCCTCCTGTCTCTGCCTCCCGAGTGCTGGGATGACAGGTGTGAGCCACCACACCCAGCACTGTGGTATGCGGTATTGATTGTTGGTGGGCCTGAGTCTCCATGCCCAGCATTGTATGTGGTTACTGGGGATCGAACTCAGGACCTTGCACTTGCGAGGCAGGTGCCAGAACCACTGAGCTAACCCTCCGGCCTGCATGTCATATTTCTTTAAATAAGGTCAAAGAGGCAAATTTTCCCCTTTGAGAATGAACTGAATTTTTGGAAACAAACACAATGTTATTGAAAGTTCATTAAAGTGAAATGCAATTGATAAAAAACAAACAGGAAAACAATTGCAAGGCTGATCTGTAATTCCAATTCTATTGTCATTAGGCAACAGGTTAAAACTCCAAGTGCACAAAAATTCCAACACCACACTGCCACTCATAAGCCAATTTTAAACTTCGACTTAGTATCTGAGGTACTCCACAGTGTGGGCAGGTCACCTTTCCAGTCCAAGCTTTCTTTCTCCAGTAAAATGGAGTCCCTTGCTGCTCCCATTCACACATCCTGGTACTTTCTTGAATGTGTGCATCTGTTCACATTCCTTTCCTTAACCACCCTGATGTCCATGCCATCTGTCTCTACTGCATAAAATGCTCAACACTGATGAGTCAAATAAATACTTACTGAATGAAACGGAATTCATTTCTCTGGTAGTTTTATAAAATAGGTTTGAAGGTAATTCCAAAAACATTTTAAGGGACTAAGTAGCTAGCTTCCAACATGCATTTCATGGATGAAATTATGAAATGTTGAGAAAGTAAATGCCTTGCAGTCATTCATAAGGACCAATGACTCAGGTACTGAGACAGAAATGAACTAAAAATTGTATTCTACTGAAACCGTGGATTACAATGCGATTATAGTTTAGACAACAAGTATTGGGATTCTGAATTTCTTTGGAATTCTTGACCAAGAATACAAAAGTTAAAAACAAATATCTGATAAAATATGATGTAAAAAATTATTATAAAGAGTAGACTTTAAGAATTTGAGACTTCCTCTCTCTATGCTAAGTAGAATACAATAATTTGAGAATATTTTTGAAGCACTTTTGTGATGAAATGAGTTTGTATTAGGTCGAATCATATGATACTGCCATTGTTATAGGTCAAAACATTTGAGGTAATAAAGGGAAACAAAGCTTATGTATTTGGGGGGTTGGGGAGTGGGAAAAATGATAATTAAATTGTGTCATATACTGGATCAAATTTCCGATATTGAATGTGATCGTGATGTGTATATACAATTTACCAATAAAGATAAAAATTAATAAAACATTTGAGTATGAACAATTTCACATGGTTCAATCTAATATTTCAGGACTCTGATCATGGACAAAAATTTTAAAAAGCATCCTTCCTTTGCTTTTCTCCCAATATGATCTCTAAACTCCTCTCTCATGCTAGGGAACTTTAATTCTTATGAACTTTTGAGGACTTCAATAAAGAAATAAATATGTGAAGCTATTCTTTTAATTACATTTTTTCTTTGTTCAAAATACCTAGTTTCCTTTAAGAGTTGTATTCTACTTGCCAGCCCCATGGTAATTGCTCTGTGGGTCCCCAGTGGGGTATCAAGTCTCTCCACCTATATCTCAAATTTCTAGGTCAGATCTGAACACTGTCTTCCCATGTCCCATCTGCACGTGGCAAATAGGCCATTGTACCCAAGATTTCCTAAGTGTTCTTTAACAGAGGAGGAGGTATTTACAGAAAGGCACTCTGATCATTACTATCAGTATGAGCTTAGTGGCAGCTGGAGGGGAGGCATGCTTAATTTTATTCTATTTCATCCTGTTTTTTTTTTTTTCTTTTTGCCTCACAGTTGCAACCAGACAGCTAGACTATCATCTGTGGGTCTTTTGTCAGTCACAGCAGAAGAAGCCTCATAGGCAAGATTACTAGCCCTGAATGTGTGGCTGGAGTGGTGAGGCAGTTTCCCATCATCTTCCTGGGTAGCCACAAGAAAATGCTGTGAAGAAGCACAGGTGCTTCAACTAACTGGCACTCTCCCAGGCCACAGCTGACATTGCATGCTCTGAACAGAGGCTCAATTTTAATCCTTCTGAGACACCGTCTCAGAAATCAGCCAATACACAGATATGTAGTCAATGTAATGTTTTTGTGTACTCGTGTTGGTCTTGAGTTGGTGATTTTTCCGCACCAATATTTTTAGAATTTTCTGCATAGAAATTTTTAGAATTACTCAAGACAAACATACATGCAAACTTTTTATGGTAAATGTTATTTCATGAAAAACACTGCATATATAATTTCAGCTTCAATGGTCAGAAGATCCTGTGCTTTCAAGTTTACTGTCAGAAATGCAAAACAGGGACAGCAAAACTTCATCATCCCACCTCTGTTCCCTCAGTACAGCATGTTTTTCTCCTTTAAAGGTTTTTAAATAACATCTTTCATCCAGTGTACCTTATATAACCAGGTTTCTCATATTTCCCCCAAGAAGATTATTACTCCATCTAATTAAACTTTCCCTTAGGAAAACACCAGCCAACACACAAAGAAAAACAAAACAATGGTGGCATATTGTAGAAGTAAGAATATTTCATTTTTACCAACTGAAAATTGCAAGTACCAAAACTATTCCTGAACTATTAATATGCAGTTATTTGAAATATCATCAGTTCACAGGAGACTGGTTAAAAACTTCTTTGTGCACTGTTTTTCCCATGTTCTAAATTCAGAATCCCACAGTCCTATTTTGACAGCTAACAGCATTACAACCACCTGAAAACAAGTTCAGAGCGTTCTGTTGTAGACAGTAAAAATGATGCTTGTTTTTGCAGGACCTGGGTTAGAAGTAAAGCCAAAGAGGAACTAAGGCCACATGGTCCCTTTCACAGGGCTCACAGAACTCAATAAAGATCTGATGAAGGAACTTGGCCAATTCAATTTTTTTCAGGGGGGAGGGCGCAAGGTTTTGCTATGCAGCCCAGGTTGGCTGATTCTCCTGCCTCAGCCTCCTGAGTACTGGGATTACAAGCATGTGCCATCCTGCCCAGTTTTGCCAAGACAAACTTTTTTTCTTCTTTTTTTTCCTAGTGCTGGGAATCAAACTCAGGAGCTTGAGCATGCTAGGCAAGTGCTCTACTACTGAGCCATCCCATAGACCTTGATAAGTAATTAGATTTAAATATGGAAAGCCTGTACGTTTAACCACATTTATAGTCCATTACAAAACTTTATTATAGTGGCTTTGTTGTAAATTTTAATCTGATAAAGCAAACTACTTTCACAATCTTTTCCTGACTCTTGGACATTTATTCTTTGCAAAGGGAAGATCTGATCCTGATACTTAAGTGTAAACGATCTTTCATTGCTCCCCAGTGTATACAGATTCCTTTCTAGCCCACAAGACTGTAGTATAGTAGAATGCAGAGCGCAAGTTTAGGGTCAAAGCTGACTATTCAGAGACAGTGTCACCATCAGAGAACCTTTCTCTCTGCCCTTTATTCTTGCCAGGCTTATTATTTCCTTTAAAAAAAAGTATTCAACAAGTATTTAATAATGGTTTTGTAAGAGTTCTGTGTGAAAGGTCCCTGAGACCAACCCTGAGTTCTATAATTCATGAGGAAGACCCACAGGGTTCAGCATATAATCATACCCATGGCTATGACTTATCACAGTGAAAGGACACAAAATACAATCAGCAAAGAAAAAAAAACACATGGGGCATAGTCCAGAGACTAGGCTTCTAAGAGTCCTCTCCATGAAAAAACATAAAACACTGTCTATTAGGGAAGGTAACGAGAGACTCAGTGCCCTAAGTTTTTATTGGGGGTGGTCTTACAGACATCTTGACTGGTACATACCAAAATTCCAAACTCCAAGAAAGAAAGCAGATTTCAGCAAGAACCACAAGGCTTGTATAAACAATTCAGATCCAATAAGCTACCCTTATCAGTTCTGTGAATGGCAGAACCCTCTCAAAAATAAAGTTCCCAGACTCCAGGCCAGGGCCAATCTCATAAACAGGCCTTTAAAGTCAGGCCTGCTATGATAACAGTTTTTGCACAGATGCCAATCAGCTTAGATGGACATCCAGATGTTCTTCCCAGGCCTGCACAGGGTAAACAAAACTGACAGTACTCTGACAGGGGGGAGAAAGGGAATCCAAATGGAGGAACACCTACCCTCTCCCAGAGGCAAGGACAACCAAGAGGACTGCGTCCTGAGAGAAGCAATGCCTGAGCCATGTTTGGATACATAACAGATATAGTGTGTCTAAATTAAAATCTCAATCAAGTGAATGAGCTTGGTTAATTAGCTAGAAAAAGCTATATTCAGGAAGTGAGTTACCCACATAGCTTGAGCTATTAATCACTTGCTTTCCCTGCTTAAACTTTATATGGCTTCCAAACCTCTTGCAGACTATGCAGCTGTCAAAGGTAGTGCCAAGATACTTCTCCAGCCCTGCATATGCCTCTTTAGTCCATGATTCAACCATTCTGGCCCCTTTTCAATGCTTAGAATAAGCTTCTTTCTTCCTCCAAGGCTCTGTATATACAATCCCACCCTTAATCACATAGCTAACTCCTATTCATACCAGATTTAAATCTGAACAACACTCTTTAGGTTAGCCTTCTCCCACTTACCCTAGAGTGGGCCATGCCCCCTGTCATTTGCTTTACAGCATCAGTAATTTCTCCATCACTATAAGCACTTTAAAATTTATTTTATACATGTCAACACTTTAGAAGGCAAGGACCATGTCGTTATTGTTCATGATGATAACCCCAAGGCTCAACACAGTGTTTGGCACACACAGTGGACAGCTAGAAAATGCAAGACTGAGAAATGAATAAAGGGTCATTCTCAGTCCGTGTAGTCTTGAGAATGACCTCTCCTCTTCCAACACATCCATACCTCCTGGGTTTAAGGCATATGATCCAGGCTAGATCCACAAGTCAACCCTACAGTCTTGACAAAAGTATTAGGAAAGAAGTACTGCATCTGCTGCACATACTTAATCCAACATAGAAACTAAATCAGAAGAAAGAAAAAGTGAAATTAGGAGATTCAGAGCTCCAGTGATTGCCTGGATATAGATATTCCCGAGGGAAACAGTCCATAGAAGTATTCACTTATCGGTAGATTATCTTTTTGCTCCTTTGGCTAATTTGTTATGGCTCTGACATATATAACTAAGAATCCTTAATCAAAAATAACTGGAACTAGACATGTGTTTGGTTCCAAAGAACAAAACACAACCTATCAGCCTAACTTGTGATGACTTGAGCTACTGGCCTAGGGAGTCTTATAGTTCCTTAGACTAGTAAAGGTTTGATTCTGGCACAAGAAGAAAAGATGCACTAGCTTGGGAATAGAGTACAGGCATCCTCGATGATTATCAGTGTAAAATCTATTCATAGACACTTGATTCTCAACAGGCTGAAGGTAGGCAAAAATCTCCCTTAGTTTCAAGGGACTGTATATGATCGTCACAAATAAAAAGCCTCACTCTCACTCTAAACTAAATTCTAGACCAGATTAAAAAGCATTGCAAAAGTACCTGAAAAGGAAAAAAACAATCACTAGCAACCAGCATAGGACCTCTGAAAACATGACATTCCCAACTTACTATAAACTTTTTGTTCCAGTCACTTAATTACAAAGAAAATTATTACAGATACAGTGTATGTGGAAGTAGCTGACAAAGATTTTCCTGTTAAGATGAAGAATACAAGTGTAAATAGGTAAGAATAGTATCTTGTAGTGGGTTACAGATATATATGTGCTCTTTTAGGTCCTGTCTTGATCAAAACTTTGATCAGGGGGCCAGAGGGTTAGCTCAGTGGTTCCGGTGCCTGCCTCGCAAGTGCAAGGTCCTGGGTTCGATCCCCGGTAACCACACACAATGCTGGGCGTGGAGACTCACGCCCACCAGCAATCAATACCACATACCACAGTGCTGGGTGTGGTGGCTCACGCCTGTAATCCCAGCACTTGGGAGGCAGAGGCAGGAGGATTGCTGAGTTCCAGTCTTGCCTGGGCTACGTAGTGAGCTCAGGACCAGCCTGAGCTACAAAGCAAGACCCTGTCTCAAAAAAACAAAAAACAAAAAACAAAAAAACCCACTTTGATCAGTAACATAGATGAACCCAAGATTATTAAGCCCAGGAGAAAGAACATTTATCAGAGGAAAGGAGGACTATATAAGCCAAAGCAGGATGAAATTTTTTTTTTTTGAGACAGGGTCTCACTTTGTAGTTCAGGCTAGCTCTGAGCTCACTATGTAGCCAAGGCAAGCCTCGAACTCAGCAATCCTCCTGTCTCTGCCTCCCAAGTGCTGGGATTACAGGCGTGAGCCACCACGCCCGGCAGAATGAAAATTTTTAGAATGTGTGCAAAGTCAATCGTTTCTCAGCCTTTTGGCTAAGATCAAGTGCAAAGTCATTACAATTGTTTTCTGAATACACAATGAAAACAGCCTAGTTTTTAATACTAGCAAATACTACAGGATAATGCAACTACTTAGGCCAAATTCAGAAACATAAGAGGTACCACCTACCTCAGCTGGACAAAACTGGACAACTGTCCAAACATGTCTAAGTATTATGGAGAAACACTGACCAATAAAAGTGTACCCAGAGAGGAGAACCAAAATTACAAAAAGGCTTGTGGTTCGTACCATATGAACAACGGTTGAAAGAGTACAAATTTAAATGTCATAAGCACTTTGGAGAATAAAAAACAGTAAAACTGAAATTATCTATATGAACCAGCAATCCTATATATATTATACAGAAAATTGCACCAATTTATACAGTAACTAATATAGTACAGACTTGTTTGGCAGTGCTAGGGACTCTCCAAAGCTTGAAAACAGTGACTTAAGCATGATCCTGCCTCAGAAACATAAAATAGGCCTAGGAATGTAGCTCAGAGTAAAGGCTCTACATTCAGTCTCTAATACCATAAAAACAAAGCAGCAATAACAAACACTGGAAAAAACCTCCAGAAAATAGAATATGATGAAATCTTAACTAATGATACTTCTTGCTAGTAGAGAATGTGAGTATTCATTATATTATCCTTTGAACTTTTTCATTATATTAAAATCATTGAAATATACAGATGGAAGAATCAGAAATGTGTTACCCTAAGAAGACCATGGGTGGGAGAAAAGGGATGGCAAGTAGGAAAATAGGTGGCTTTAAATATTTTGAATAATGTACATTTACTATGTGTGGCTATGAAGGGGAGAGGTGGGAACAATGGTGAAATTTTCTGTAAAGTAGATCATGGTTTGGAAATAAAGAACAACCTGCCAAGGAAAGATGAGTGAATAGCTGGCCTCAAAATGTATGGAAGAAAAATGTACACATTACTTTTAGAAAAAAGGGGTAAAGGGAGCTGGAGATTTAACTCAGTGGTTCTGGCACCTGCCTAGCAAGTGCAAGGTCCCTGGTTTGATCCCTGGTAACCACATACAACAATACTGGGCATGGTGACTCATGCCCACCAGCAATCAGTACCACATAGCATAGTGCCAGGTGTGGTGGCTCACGCCTGTAATCCCAGCACTTGGGAGGAAGAGCAAGAGGACTGCGGAGTTCAAGGCTTGCCTGGGCTACATAGTGAACTCAGGGCCAGCCTGAACTACAAAGCGAGACCGTCTCAAAAACAAAAACAAAAACAAAAAACAGGAGTAAAGGGTCAGACAATCACCTATCTGACAGAATAGTGTGGAGAGGATTCCTACAATGGAAAGGCATCTGGAGTTGGTGAATTATAGTTCCTTGCAATTTTCAGATTTCATCAACCTTGAACTGGAACCTTGCAGTTTAGAGCTCACAAGTTCTGAGAAATGCAGCACAGTTATCCCAAAATGAACTTTAAAAAATACAATAATATGAATTCAATACAGCGCTGAATTGTGTTACCTGGGAATATTTCACCATCAATAAGGAACTTTAATCTCAGCATTCTGAGAGGCTGAGGCTCTCAAGTTTGAGCTCACCCTGGGCAACTCAGTGACTTAGCAAGACCCTATCTAAAAATGTTTTAAAATACTGGGCTTGGTGGCTCAAGCCTGTAATTGCAGCACTCGGGAGGCAGAGGCAGGAGAATTGCTGAGTTCGAGGCTTGCCTGAGCTACATAGTGAGCTCAGGGCCAGCCTTAACTACAAAGTGAGACTCTGTCTCAAAAAAAAAAAAGTTTTAAAAATTAAGGGGCTAGTATATAGCACAATGTGAAGGCCCTGGATTATATCCTTAGTAATGCCAACAAACAAACAAACAAAATAAATAAAAAGAAAACAAAAAGAGTGCCAGGCGTGGTGGCTCACGCCTGTAATCCCAGCACTCCGGAGGCAGAGACAGGAGGATTGCTGAGTTCGAGGCTTGCCTGGACTACATAGTGAGCTCAGAGCCAGCCTGAACTACAAAGTGAGACCCTGTCTCAAAAAAAACAAAATAGTTAACTTACTTGAGACTTAAATTTATTACAGGTAGGGAGTCACAAGAATTTTAGTGGCTTTGATTAAAGCTAGCCTTCATTCCCCTGCTTTGGTCAACCTCAGGCACATAATTAAATCAGCGTTATTTAGAGAATTATTGTCTGTTTAATCACTGTTTCTTTAGCATATTATTTGTTCTCCACATACCAAAATCAAATTGCTAACACAGCTAAAGACATCACCACAGAAACACTCTAGTTCTTGAACATTTTTTTGCAGAATGGAAGAGTAAGAACAATGAATGTATTTTCTTTTACACTAGTTGGTTTGGCTACCATCACAAGAAAAAAAAAAAGTCTTAGCAATGGAAAACAAGTATCACTGACCTATCTTATGAAGAGAGCCAGTCTGTCATAAAGATAATGGGGTCAGAACTCAGGCAGCTCCTTGCTGCTTCCCTGCTCCCAGCCAAGAAGATAAAGGATTTCAATAGGCATAAATAAGACAACATGCTATACTTCAGAATTTTCTTTCAGAAAAGTACCTTATCTTTTGTGCCAGTATTTCCTCCCTTGCACATAGTTAATACATGCCAGAAGGTTATGAGTTGAGCAAACTCTTAAGAAGTCCATGTAGTTTTTAAAGAACATAGGTTTTTCACCATAAAAAATACTGAAAACATGATGTAACATAAAGTCACATGATTTATCTGTGTTTTTGCCCATTTCTCCCCTGTATTGATTCTATATCATATAAGCAACAACAGGAAATACTTACATAAAAAATACTGCTATTTGTAGTTTCTTTTAAATTTTAAGACTAAAAACAAAATAGTCCACAAGTCTCATATATTTCCAAATTATTTTTGCTAGTGAAGCTTAAATATTATCTTCTTTCTGTATCCATATTTCTGGCTATTCCAGAACTTTATGTGGCTTGCCTCCCCGTTCCCACTGGAAACACTGTGAGAGAGAAAAAAAGCCTCAATAACTGGAAAAACAGTTGGCCAGACCAGGACGGTGGCTTCCAGAGAAACAGGTCTGGCCCTAATCTAAGAGCAAAAACTGATTATCTGCCCCTCCTTATTTCTCAACCTTCAAATGCAAGTACTTAAGTCCTCAAATATCACAGAATATTCCATTGCTTTTATCCTTAGAAGACAGAGTTTGGTGATAAAATGCAAGACTGTAACATTAGGAAGGAAAGAGTGTAGGGAAAACCAGAGACAAATGGGGGATGTGTGTATGTGGAGATAGGGTGTGATAAATGAAGACTTAGAGGGCAAAGGTTATTAGAAAACACCAGGACAGAACCAGGAGTGTGAGAGCTAGGCAGGGCCAAGGAAATCAAGACGTCAATGATATATTAGATGAGGACAAAGAACTGTGTTTCCGAGGGTGAGATTGTTATGTATGACTTCAGAAAACTGGCTGTTTTTCAGGGCCCAATCTTTATGTACATAGTTAAGCACTACTCTTCTGTTAACCATTGGCAACTTTAGCCACTTAACTACATCATTGAAACTAATATTTCAGAAATATAAATATTTTGAGAACCAATCAACTCACAACATCCATGAAAATATCCATTGAGTTCCAGGTAAGATGGAATAAACACTCATCTACCTTGTCCATCAGATACAACTATAAAATCTGTTAAAAAAAAAAAAAAGCATGGAAACGCTGTGGATGTAGCTCAGTAGTAACATACCCGGTTAGTGTCCTCAAGGCTCTAGGTTCAATCCCCAGTACCTCCCAAAAAATGCCTGGATAGCTGTTATAGAACTCCTAAAAGTACGTAACAACAGGTAACCAGGAAAAAACACTAGGACGTGAAGTTTTCTACAGTGTTTTCTAGCCTGAACTCAACACAATAAAATATGAAAATGAGTACTGTGGTTAGAGCACATGTTCCGGTTCAAGATCTTTTTTTTTTTTTTTTTTTTTTAAAGAACCACTAAAGTTCAGAGAAACTAGAGGGAAACTCCCTGGGGTTTTATCTCCTTTTTCTCCCCTTTCTTCAGTCTGGAAAATCCCATGGTAGGAGCTATGGGACAGTGATTGATACAGGCTGCTACAGAAGCTAAAACTCTAAGGAAAAGAAATCTTCCATTCATTTTGGTGGAATCATTAACGGCTCCAAATGGCTAACGCCAAATCCATTGTTTATCTTTTTCTTTCTCTCTATACACCTGCCTCTTGTGCCCTAGATGTGGCACATTGTTAAAGTGAATGGTTTCTGATGGTGGAATAAAAAGGGAAAGCCCTAGGAAATCTGAAAATACTATGGAGATAACAAGGAGGAAAGAACTCTGGAAAGCAAACCCATAAAGCTGTTCATGAACTCCTGGAATCCCCCAACACTCCCAACTCTTGTATGGAGTTGATCCAAATTAGCATGTCAAAGACTTCAAGAAGGTCAGTTAACACTCAGGCCTCTAACCAGTGGGTGGCATACATGACATACAGATATAAATAGCACTGCAAATACATTGAATACTGAACTGATATTGAAACTATAGCCCACAGCAAACAGACTGGAACTTGTAGTTTGAACCTAACCAAATTGACTGCCAATAAAACAAATATATCAGTATCTGTCATTAGACTCAAATAAGATCCAGAGTTTCATAATATTCAAAATGTTTAGGATAAAGGTGAAAAATCACTCAGTACGCAAAGAACTACAAAAAATGAACTCACATGGGAAAAGGATAACACATGTCAATAATGTGATGACAGTGTTGAAATTATCTAACATAGTTATAATAAAAATGCTCATTTAAGCACTTAGCAAACTTGGACCCACTGCAAAGAAAGTTAAAGTATTATAAAAAGAAAATAAAAATAACTAAACGGAAACTTCATAAATAGAAAATAAAATAAAGATTAACTGAAAGAACAAATAATAGCAGAATGGAGGAAGCAGTGAAATTAAGACAATGTAGGCAATCTAAATAAGAGATAGACTAGAAAAAAGTATAAAGCCCCAGATATGTGTGAGATAAAATGAAGGATCTAACGTTTATATAATTGGACACAATACAAAGAAGAAAAATAGTGTGTTCAAAAATACTTAAAGAAAAATGCTTAAACTGCCAAAAAGGTGAGAGAACATCAAACTGAATAAATACAAAGAAATCCATAGCCAGATATACCATACTCAAATTGCTAAAGACAAAGAACTGAAGAAATGGATAATTCAACTCCAGTAGTAAAACATCACACCTTTAATAAATAGAACTAGAAAGAAAATCTGCAATTATTTAGAAAAGTTAAATAACACCATAAAAAAAGAATTGGCCTAACTGGCTTCTACAAAACGCTGTTTCAAAATGAGTGAAATATACTGCTTTTCAAGTACATAAGCCACATTCTCTAGGAATTGCTGGTGAAACAATAAAATGGTCTAGTCTTTTAAGAAAACAGTTTGGCACTTTCTTTGTGAAAAACTAAACAAATTTACTATATAGCCCTGCAATCCTATGAATCTATCACAGAGAAATGAAAACTTATGGTCATATAGGTACATGTACACGAATGTTCATTGCAGCATTATTCATGAGACCTTAAACTGAAAACAACTTGAATATCCATCCAGTATCAAATGTATAATCATGCTGGGCGTGGTGGCTCACGCCTGTAATCCCAGCACTCGGGAGGCAGAGACAGGAGGATTGCTGAGTTCGAGGTTTGCCTGGGCTACATAGTGAGCTGAAGGCCAGCCTGAACTACAAGTGAGACCCTGTCTCAAAAAAAAAAAAATGTATAATCACAGTGTGGTAAACCCATAAAACGGAAAATTATTCAGCAATTTTTAGTATGAACTACTGATATATGGTATTATAATCTCAAAAATATTATACTACATGAAAGCCAGATGGTGTATGGTAAATTTTTTTTTTCAGTACTGGGGATCAAACTCAGGCCTTGTGCATCCAAGGTTGGTGCAGTACCACTTGAGCTAAATCCCCAGCCCCCTGTATGGTAAATTTACAGAGGCAGAAAGTAGACTGGTGTCACAGTGAAGTGATGATGAAGTGATACAATATATTTTATTAGAGTGATGGAAATATTCTAAAACTGGATTATGGAGGTGGATGCACAACTTGGTAAATTTATTGAAAGCACTGAATTAGATACTTAAATTTAAGTTTCATGGTATGTAAATTATACTTCAAAAATTATAATTCTAAAAATAGAAAATATGCAAAGGGAAATATGGTGGAGGAGTAAGTAAAGAAAAAATGTGATGGTAATAACAAAAGGGAAACAAAGCTTATGTATTTAGGGGGGTAGAGGGTTATTGGGTTGTTAGGGGAATGGGAAAAAAATGAGAATTTAACCATCATATACTGGTACAAATTCCTAATATTGAGTGATCATGATGTGTATAAACAATGTACCAATGAAGATAAAAATTTTTAAAAAATTGTAATTCTAAGAATGTTACACAAATGATGTCCTATAGTATATAAATTGAGATTGACATTTTCATTCTGCATAATACTCCTAAGATCTAGCCAACTTGTCACATATAATAAAAGTTCATTCTTTTTATTCCATTGTATGTATGACCCAGTTTATTTAACAATATTCCCCCTGAAGGGCATTTGGGTTGTTTTCAGGTTTTGGGTATTATAAATAAAGCTATCATGAACATTTTCACTCAGGGTTTCTGTGTATGTGTGAAAAAGATAGTGAAAAGCCAGGCATCAAACTCGAATGAATTCTTACCCAGGGTATACAGAATTCCAAAAACTGAAACATAATATGATATAAAACTGGCAGAAATCTTGAACAGACTCTCCATGATACTCAAATAGTGATAAACTCATGAAAAATGTTTAATAGTATTAGCCATCAGAGAACTACAAATTAAAACAATAAGACTTTGAAAAAACTGATAGTCCATCAATAAGAGAATAAACAAAAGTTTTAGCATATTTATACAGTGAAATACTAAGCAGTGAAATAGGATGGACACCAAAGCATATAACATCTATAAATATCAAAAACAGTAATCCACCTTTATTCATGGGAAATATGGCCCAGGACCCACATAGATGCCTGAAATTATGGAGAGTACTGAACCCAATACACACAGTTACACATTATACAATGAAATTTCAGCCAACAATGGACCATATATGATCACAATCCTCTAAGATTCTATCATTCAATGATATAATGACTACCTCACTTTTTGTGTAAGTACACTGTTTGAACAATGACAAAATTGTCTAACAATACATTTCTCAGAATATATCCCTATTAAGAGACGCATGACTGTTTTTTCCTATTCATATATACCTAAGATAAAATATAATTTAATAAGCTAGAACAAGTATAATATAGAATAAAAATTATGTGAATGTGGTCTCTATTCTAAATATCTTATGCAGAATTTAGCAATTTCTGCATTTGATTTTTTTCCTCAAGAACTTTTGTTTTTTCATTTAAAAGAAGTACCAGTACAACCAATATGTAAATCAATATGGACATTTCTCAATGAACTAAAATTAAAAATTCCATATGACCCAACTATTCCCTTTTCTAGGTTATGT
The DNA here is from genome assembly GCA_004025085.1 of Thryonomys swinderianus. Classification (NCBI taxonomy): domain Eukaryota; kingdom Metazoa; phylum Chordata; class Mammalia; order Rodentia; family Thryonomyidae; genus Thryonomys; species Thryonomys swinderianus. The sequence continues at coordinate 1,882 of PVIC010012236.1, read as the reverse complement.
TCCCCAAAGAGCTAAGGACATTATTCTATAGTGAAACATGCATACCAGTATGCTAAATCCTAGAACCAACTGGAGGAACATCATCAACAGAGGAACAGATAAAGACAAATGGATACATAATGGAATACTACTACTTAGCTATAAAGAAAGATACCTTCAGACCAGAGATTTAGCTCAGTGGTTCCAGCCTGCTTAGCACGCACAAGGTCCCAGTTTGGTAACCACATATAACAATACTGGGCATGGTAACTCACGCCCACCAGCAATCAGTACCACACACCACAATGCCAGGCGTGGTGGCTCATGCTTTTAATCCTAGCACTCTGGAGGCAGAGGCAGGAGGACTGCTGAGTTCCAGTCTTGCCTGAGCTACATAGTGAGCTCAGGGCCAGCCTAAACTACAAAGCAAGGCCCTGTCTCAAGGGAAAAAAAAGGTATCTTCGAGAGGTCTGTAAAGAAATGGATCTATCCAGAAAATATAATATTGAGTGATATATACCAGCCACATAAGCTTAAATATCATATAGTAGCTTTCAATTGAGTAAGTCAAAGTGCAGAAAAATAAATGATTGATAGGAGATAGGAGGAAATCAAGGGCTAAGTACACAAATTGTTGGTAGTTCAGTGGAGGAGAATGCAGAGGGAAAGAGAAGTATTTGTTTGTGCTAAAGAAGATTAGTATAACAAATAGGACACAGTTATAAGCACCATATCTTTTTTCTAGTATGAAAAACTGAAGGTGGGGCCGGAGGGTTAGCTCAGTGGTTCCGGCACCTGCCTTGCAAGCACAAGGTTCCTTAGGCAAGCACTGGAACCACTGAGGTAAATCTCCAGCCCTTTTCTGTTTAATCTTTAGGAATGTTTCCACTTTGGGGTTGTTATATACAGTGGATATCTGGACTTTTTTTCTTCTTCAGTTCTGGGAACTGAACCTTAGGGCCTTTATACTGAGCTAGACTTCCAGCTTCCTCTTTATTTTGAGAAAGGATCACGTTAAATGGCCCAAGCAGGGTTCAAATTTGTGATCTTGGGCTGGAGGGTTAGCTCAGTGGTTCCAGCGCCTGCCTTGCAAGCGCAAGGTCCTGAGTTCGATCCCCGGTAGCCACATAGAATGGTGGGCGTGGAGACACGCCCACCAACAATCAACACCGCATACCACAATGCTGGACGTGGTGGCTCACGCCTGTAATCCCAGCACTCGGGAGGCAGGGACAGGAGGATTGCTGAGTTCGCGGCGGCTTGCCTGGGCACCATAGTGAGCTCAGGGCCAGCCTCAACTACAAAGCAAGACCCTGTCTCAAAAAAAAAAAAAAAAAAAAATTTGTGATCTTCCTGCCTCTCAGCCTGCCAGAATGCTAAGATTACAGGCAGGCACCACCATGCCTGGCTTGAACATTCATTATCTTTTTGGGTTTTGTTTGCTTCTTTGCTTTGTTTTGATTTGATTGTTTGTGGTGGGGGTGTACTTAACCTGCATCTTGTCAGTGACCAGTGACGCTTAAAAGTCAAAATTGAAATGTGTGGAGTGACCTCACAAAGTGACTTCAGGGAGAACAGAGGCATCCTTTACACAGGTAGAACCTCTTGAGTTAGCATCAAAGAAGTTGGCCCTAGTCTACTCAGAGAAGGGTAAACCATCCTTTAAATAGAAGTTCATTTTTTGTAGACTTCAGCAATTATCAAAGCTGACAAATATTATAAAGGGGGGGCAAAAGTCTGTCTAGGAATTGGTTGTTTTTTATGGCACTGGGCATCAAAGACATGCACAAAAAGATAAAGAGATAGAGAGTAACAGCAAGAAAAAGAGAGAGAGAGACACAGACATACAGAGAGAGAGAGAGAGAGAGAGAGAGAGAGAGAGAGAGAGAGAGAGAGAGAGAGA
>PVIC010012235.1:0-40027 GCA_004025085.1 Thryonomys swinderianus | reverse complement strand
TTTTCCAGCAACATTTGTTAAAGAGGCTGTCTTTCTTCCACTGGGGATGTTTGGCTCCTTTGTCAAAGATAAGGTGGCTTAGTGTATCTGGAGTTGTTTCTGGGTCTTCTAATCTATTCCACTGGTCCTCGGGTCTGTTACTTTGCCAGTACCATGCAGTTTTTATCACAGCGGCTTTATAGTAGAGTTTTAAATTGGGGATTGTAATACCCCCTGCCCTGTCATGGTTGCTTAGAATTGCTTTTGCTATTCTAGGTTTCTTGTGGTTCCAGATGAATTTTTGTATTATTTTCTCTAGCTCTGTGAAGTATACCGTTGGAATTTCAATTGGAATTGCATTGAATCTGTACAGTAGTTGTGGGAGTATAGCCATTTTGACGATGTTGGTTTTCCCAACCCAGGAACAAGGGATATCTTTCCACTTTCTGGTTTCCTTTTCTATCTCAGTTTTCAGAGTCCTATAGTTTTCAGAGTAGAGGTCTTTCACTTCCTTTGTTAGGTTGATTCCTAGATATTTCATTTTTCTGGGTGCTACTGTGAAAGGGATTGCCTCCCCAATTTCTCTTTGAGTGAATCTAAGAATTAAATTTGAAAAGAATAAGATTTAAAAAATCTGATACCAAGGAGTATTTGTCTTCTTTCTTACGTGTGATTCATCCCAGATTAAGCCAAAATTCATGGATGCTCCAGTGCCTGTATAAAATTACAGAGTATTTTCATGTAACTTACACACATCTTCCTATATACTTTGACGTCTAGATTACTTACTTTATCCAAATGCAGTGTAGGTGCTATGTAAATATTTTTATGTTTTATTATTTAGGGGATAACGACAGTTGCAGTTGCAATTTTTCCCCTGTGAATGTCTTCAATCTTTGGAGCCTTGGAGTGTTTTCCAGCGAATGTATCCCTATAAAACAGAAAGCAAGATTCTGTGAGAACATGTGGAGTGGTTAAGTGCTAAAATTGAAGGCAGCTATTACTGCCTCTCACGGTGGCAGTCCTGCTGCATAAGAAGGACTTGGAAATTAACTGCACCATTTTTGTCTGTCCCCACATGGCTGGAGGAATTCCATAGGAGAGGAACGGAGTGGCAGATGCAACTACAGCTCTGCTGTCAAGTGCATGAAGAATGATCTCACTTCACATTTGACTTTCAAATGTCCTCTGACAGTTATATCTAATTGTCTTGAGTTTGGAACTAAACTCCATTTTACATAAAATACAAAGTATTTTGCATGATTTTAATATTTAAAACATGAGTTTTCTATTCCAGGGTTCACCCTGGTGGCAACTTACTTTAACTTTCTAAGCTCTTCCAGTGGACTCAATCACATTTCTGGGTTATTTGTAGATTATTACCTCTTGATGTAAACATTTTGGATATTTTTGAATTTCTGATCTGGTTTACCCCTTTTAAGTCAAGTGTCCCCTTAGCCTTTGCTGACTTAGGATGTGTATATATATCCCATAGTGTCATTATGCACGATTAAATTAATACTGTAAATTGAGGAAAGATTGTACCTCATATTGTCTGCAACTTTAATGAGAGTTGTTCATCATTTTGGAAATCATGTCATTGATGACAAAACTGCTGATGGTATTTGTGTCATCAGTGCAGCAACTCTATATTGGTCTGCATTTCATTTATAGAGATTCTTAATATGAAATCATATTTATGTACAAGATTATCTTCTTGAATCTTTTCAGGTGACTAGATATTTACATGTTGAAATGATATTATTTTCACTTTATGGTTTGGATATTACTTTGATTACTTTTGAAATTGGATGTATAGAGCTTATATGATCTGTAATTTTAATTTTATGATATAGTAAAAGTGGCCTTACAAAACATTTGTTATAAGAAGAGAAGACTTAGGTCTTCTGGGGTTGAGAAGCAGAATGTGTAAGAAAGAAATTTTCAGAACAAGTAGCATCTTATTCAAGGGCTGAATAGAGCTGGGGTAACGAGGCACAGGCAGAAGGAAAATGGAGTGGGGCTGTTGTACCACAGGAGACAAAGTGGTGAGGCCTTTCTTTGTGGAAGATGGAGTGAGTGAGGGAAGTTCAAAGAACTGAAAGAAAGCTTCTGGGACCCGTGTTTAGATGACCAGGCAGACAGAAATGTGAGGTCAGGTAGAAGGTGAGTTTAAGCCAGTGCCTTCCAGGACTTGTAAGCCAAGATCAATCAGATTTTTATTTTAATTTTAAGTCAAAAAAAGCCATTTTTGGGCAGAAAATCATAAATTTTTTTAATCAAAAAATCTTATAAAATCAGATTTTTTTTGAAAAATAGCTGCTTCTGGTATGGAGAAAAAAATTATATAGGAGGGGCAGGGATCTATATGGGGCATTACAGTTCCAGTGAGTGACAACTATAATCCAGAGAAGAGTCGAGGTATCACTTATGAGAAGAGTGAAAGTCTTTCAGAAATATTGGGGAAGCAGGTGGACTTCACAACAGAATGAATTGCTTGTTGGTTATGGGCAGGAGGAAGGTGATTGTACCGATTCAAAATCATACTTTTTTTTTTTTTTGGAGCCAGGATCTCGCTTTGTAGTTCAGGCTGGCTCTGAGCTCACTGTGTAGTTCAGGCAAGCCTGGAACTCAGCAATCCTCCTGTCTTTGCCTCCTGAGTGCTGGGATTACAAGCATGAGCCACCACGCCTGGCACTGTGGTATGAGGTATTGATGGCTGGTGGGCATGAGTCTCCACGCCCAGTATTGTATGTAGTTTCCAGGGATTGAACTCAGGACCTTGCGCTTGCAAGGTAGGTGCCGGAACCACTGAGCTAACCCTCCGGCTCATACTTTTTTTTTGAGACAGGGTCTCACTTTGTAGTTCAGGCTGGCCCTGAGCTCACTATGTAGCCCAGGCAAACCTCAAACTCAGCAATCCTCCTGCCTCTGCCTCCCGAGTGCTGGGATGACAGCGTGAGCCACCATGCCCGGCTCAAAATCATACATTTTGGTTTGTGCAGTTGGGTGGAGAAACCATTGAACCTGGGATCAGAACCACTGAGCTAAATCCCTGGTCCCTGGGATGAGAAAGAGACTAGGTTTGAGTTGATTAAAATTGCACATTTGGCCCTGGAAAATTCAAATGGTGATGCTTTTGAGACCACAAAATTGAAGTGTTCCAATGGGCAGTTGGGTCCTAGAGGAACCTTGCAGGAGACATGGCTAGAGGCAGAAACATGGGGTTATCTAATTTAAGGGCCAGTGTTGGCTGTGATTGATAAAGAGGAAGTGTGGAGTTATATGATAGAAGGGTCTAGAATCGAGCCTTGTGGAACCTCAACGCAGAGTATGGACTGTAGCTCCTAAACTATGGCCCTCAGACTAGTGGCACTGGCATCATGTGGGAACTTACTAAAACTACAAGTTCTTGGGACTCACCCTAGACCAGTGATGGTGAACTTTATAGTTTTCATTGACTTACACAGGTTCATCACCACTGCATTGACCTAGTGAATGAGAGACCCCCGGGTGGAGATGCCTATCTATGTTTTAGCAAAACCTCTGTGTGGTTTTAATGTTCCTTAAAGTGTGAAAATGTCTTGTGTGTGAATAACAAGGAGCAGCCAGGAAAGATGTCAAGGAAAGAAGAGAACACAGTATCACAGAGGCCAAGGGTAAAATTGTTTCAGTGAGGCATTGATCTGCTGTGAACCTTTGCTCAGTCTTCTGGTCAAATTCTGTATCTCATGATCAGGTGATGTATAAAACTATAACTTTATATATTCAAAATTTTGCACATAGCTCAGCTTTTATACTTTCTATGAGCAATGAAATGTTAACATTTGTAATTGGCAGTAACCATGACATTATAAAATATGCCATTTTAGGGTAGGTAGAGTTCATTATTGTCTACTTTATGATCTTATATACATCACAAAAGGGGGTAAATAACAGAAGTAGGGGAAGGTGAGTGACAGATACTTTATATAGTCTGGACTCAGCCACAAGCAGACAGGGAAACAGCCTGGCCTGCCTTGCTGGGAGCCCCTGAACATAAGGGCTCCTCTGTGTAGTCAATCTTCGCTGTCCTTAGGAATGTTCTTGGGAGTTTTTATGAAGGACTCATGTCCTGGCCTTATTCCAGGTCAATTATATCAGAATCTCTGGAAGTAACTTGGCTTCCTCAGTTTTAAAACACTCCCCAGTTGATTGTAATGTTCAGCCAAGGGTTGAACACCTTTGAGCAGGTTCTTTGGTGAATAAAGTTTCTACTAATTGGGCCATTTACTTCTCAGATTGTTTATGAGATCAATCTCATCTGGCTGTGTAGATAATTCCAACTTTAATAGGGCACTGAGAGGCCCCTTATATGAGTTGCAATTCCTGGTGAAAACCAGTTATATACTTTGCATTATTTGAACCAGTACTTTTAGCAACATACTGACATTAAAAGATCAACATCAATAGTTATGTGCTTTCAGTGCTTAAAAAAACAAACAGGGGCCAGGGATTTAGCTCAGCGGTTCTGGCATCTGCCTGGCAAGCACAAGGTCCCAAGTTTGATCCTCAGTACCATATACCACAGTGCTGGGCATGGAGGCTCATGCCTGTCATCCCAGCACTTGGGAGGCAAAGCCAGGAGGAGAGCTGTGAGTTCAAGGCTAGCCTGGGCTACAAAGCTAGACTCTGGTCTTAAAAAACAAACAAACAAAAAAGCAGATTCCTGCAAATCTGTGTTTGTATTGTTAAGTACTAACTTCACAGTTAGTGCAAGGTCTATTCATTTGATTAAAATTATAATTTTGGCTGGTCTGAAGATGGAACCCTAAGGCTTCTTGCATGCTAGACAAGTGCTCCGCTATTGAGCTACACCCCCATCCTTGATAACATTAATCTAAAGAGAGAGATGGGGTGATTTGTGAAAAGATTATTAATGTTTATTTTGGGTTTAAAGTTGCAGCACAGAGATAAGGAAAAAAAGTTTTGTCTTTGGCAAGAACATACACACGGAATAGTCATTCCAACTTTAATAGGTCACGGTTAAAGTACATAGATATGGAATCAACTGTAGTTGGGAGAGACAAACTACAGCACGTACATTTAAAATGTTGAGTCCTGCAGACAGTTGTTTGTAAAACCTGAGCTCCAGTGGTGGTTGGCTTATTTATTCATAGCCATTTTAATCTTATAAATCACCACCAGGGGGCCCTGAAAGCATTTCTTTCTTATTCCAAGGACCACAGCCTCTGTCAGCATAGCTGATAAAACAGTAAAGACAGGAGAGGCGCCTTTGTCCCTGTTTGGAATTTGTTTTTCTCCCAAGGACATTTCCACTCAGAGTGTACCAGTATACTCTGAGTACATCAGCTTTTTACTCTAATAATCTTTTCTGCCTTGGCTTCTTTTTGATGGATTTAGGGTTTGTATAAATTTGATATCCTTTATGGTAAGAAAGTAAGGTGCATTTTTTTGTAAAGGAAAAATAGGAAGTAGCTTTCTTTTCTACCTTACCTTGTGACAGAACTAGAATAGCTGAGCCATTTGTGCTGAGACATAGAAGTTTCTTACACCCGTTCTTTGTGTTTGCCCAAACATGACATTTTTCTGTAGATCCTTTGTTTCAAGAACTCTGAACAGGTTTCAAATAAGTTTGTACTTAATTGTGATACCTATAAAGCAACTGTTAATTGCTTCAATAGGATGTGATTTGCAGCCATAAAGTATTTGTCTTAGTTAATTTGGCCTCAAAACCAGATGACTTGCAAGCAATTTTAGTCTAAGACTGGGAGAGAACTTTCTCATCATGCTTGAGAACTTGGGTTCAATTGGCAGTGATGCAAAGCATATAAAATATTTCTGACTGTTCTGGAGGCTGAAAAGTCTGAAATCCACAAGGTACTGGTGGATTTGGTGTCTGGTGAAGACCCACTTCTTGGTTTCTGTATGAACGTGCTGCATCTTCACATGGTGGAGGAGACAAGCAAACCCCTTTGGGCATCTTTTATAAGGAGACTAATCCAACTCATATGGGTTCTACCCTCATGACTTTTACTTCCCAGAGCCCCAGCTGTCAATGCCATCACTTTGGGGATTAGGTGGCAACAGGCATTTTAGAGCCAGATAACAAGTCAGGCTGTATAGTATTTTTATTAATCTGGATAATTCATTTAAGAAATTTTAGGAGTATTTTTCACTTTCAGGTAGAATATTACTATTTTTATTTAAGTGATTTCTTGGTGAGGAGTGAGTCACACAATTTAAAAGAAGATATAAGTAGTAAGACTATTGTTTTGAAAATATCTGTTCTGCTTATATTCAAGTGGATTTGTACAGATTTAACATTATGTAGTGTATAGTTATTTTCACATATTAGGAAGGATTGCTTAATTTTGTACCAAATGTAAATGGAATATACTTTAGTAAAGATTGGATGAATGTAGAATTAATTTAAAATTTCTTTGACCCCGTATTCAAAGCCAAATAGAATACATTTTTACTGTGATGTGGAACAATCTTTTGTGCCTTGGCTTCTTTTTGACAGGTCTAAGTTTGATGCCTACACATTATGGCTGAAATTGACAGGAAAGTTTTGAGCATCACAAATGTGGTGGTAGAGATGTCCCTTAAGGTCCTGTTCACCTTTTAGGCTTTATTCATGTAGGAAATTGGAAGCTATGTCAGTTTTCATTAAAAATATAATTTCATAGCCCAGTACCGAAAAAGTGATTTCTTAAATCCAATTATTTCTTCACAGACAATATATTTTTCCTTTTTTATGCCCATAAAATTTATTAAACGTCCTAAATATTGTAATTTCTTTTTTATTGTTAATTTTACTGGTATATTTTAGATATAAATAATGATCACATTCATAGTAGGGAATTTGTCCCTATACATAATATATCTGGAGTGTTTCTTTTCTCCCAACCCCCTTTCCTCCTTTCAATCCTTCTTTCCTTCCTCAGACCAGAGAAACAACGTGATATTTAAATGCACATGCAATTTATTTCAGTTAAGGATACAAATGACAAATAAATATATGAAAAAATGTTCAACATCACTGGTCATTCCAGAGATGCAAATTAAAGCAACACTGAGATGCTCTCTCACTCTGGAAAGAGTGTCTGCTCTCAGGAAATCAACCAATAACAAATGCTGGTGAGACTCTGGAAGGAAAGGAACACTTCTCCACTGTTGGTGAGAGCATAGACTAACACAACCACTATGGAGATCAGTGTGGAGATTCCTCTAAAAAGTAGGATATTTTTCTCACTACCACTATAAAGTATTTCATATAAGTAAATCTAAATATATAAGGATTACTCCAAATATTTTCATTTCTTACTAGACATGGTTCTAAGTAGACTGAAATATTTTAGAATTATCTCCTCACTTAAGAAAATAGAATCAATATCTACAATGTAAATTCATTCCCATCCTGATACTAAAACATTTCCTTAGTTATCTAGAGGTTACTTAGCTCCTAAGATAAATTTGTTAGAGAAAAATCAATGTTAAATCATCTAAATAGGCCATTTAGGTAGAGGATGTAAGGCCTATGTGTTTCATTCAACAAGGAGTCTCCTGGGCTGGGGATGAAGCTCAGTGGCACCACACCAGCCTTGTAAGCACAAGGTCTTGAGTTCAATCCTTGATACCCAGAAAAAAAAAAACAAAAATCAAAACAAAACCTCAGTATAAATTATTGCTTTCTTGTTCATTGGCTGCAATTCTGTGTTCTATGTCTGAAATTTGGTCCTCATATTCATTCATCCTATGTTTCAAAATTTCATTGGAGTTTTTAATCTCCTGGAACTTTGAAGCTGTTTAACAGGTTCCATTGCTCTGTAATCTGAGATTCTAACATATTCCTGATCTCTTCTTTAGTCATCTCTTTCACTATGGACAGTATCTCTTTTAATCTCAGAGATTATTTCTGATTTCCATTTTAGTAGATCTTCTTTTGTTACCATTTTAGAGAGTCCTGGTGATTGAGTTTCATTTTGCTCAATCTCCCCTTTTCCTGGATTACCCTGTGGTGGTAATCTTTGTATCTGAGATTTTGATTTTTTTTTCATTTCTATTCCTTTGTCATTGCTGATGTTATTGGTTTAATTCCTTGCCTGCTTTCTGGGCAATGCTTCCTGCAAATTGTTTTTTCCCTAATATTTGGAACCCTTAGGAGAGGGCTACTTCATGGGTTTCTTCCTTGGGTCTGTAATAGTCCTTAAATAGTCTCACTTCTAGCATACCATGAAAAGTTCTTAAACAAAGCAATTACATCACCTTGCTTGAAATAATACATTGAGTATCCCCAACAGTTTCAAACACAGCATAGGAAATGACAAACTGTGGCAAACACTATTCCAGAAAATAGAAAAAGAGGAAAAAGTGAAGAAAGAGAAATGAAAAAGAAAATAAAGAGTGAAAAAAGAAGAAAAAAATCCAATACCAAAAGATCCTTCAAAGCATGGATCTGCTGTCTTTCATAGACAGTATGGACAGTAGCATGCAGGTTAGAGTTAATTAGTCATAGGGAAATAGCTGTAGTCCACTGTAGAACAGTCTGACTTCTGGGTACAGTGGCTGCCTGAGTCCAGCTCAATTCCTGCAGGGTTGAAAGAACAACCACCCTTCCCCTGAAGTGAGTCCAGGGTATTGTAAGTGGCACTGGTCCCAGAAACTCACCAATAATTGTCTTTAGTCTCCATGTGGATGCCCCTCAGTATGGCTGATAGGGAGCTGGAATATGGGGCCGGATGTAGGGAAATGGAAGGCAGGAAGCTCGAATGACAGGGAGGTGGTGTGGTGATCCTAGTGTTGGTGCTCTTGTCAGGCAAGACTCCCTTTTTGCTGCAGCCCCAGAGCAGGTGTGAGTGGAGCTTCCTTGCATGGGTGGGGCTTCCTTGCTTGACTGGCACAGATTCTGTCTTCAACTGAAGTGGGCTTCCTTCAGTATGGCTGACAGGGTGCTGGAATGAGGGGACATGATGCAGCAATCCAGAGGACAGGAAAATGGAATTGCAGGGACATGGTATAATGATCCTTTGGTGGGTGCTCTTATCAGTGTCCCTTAGTGTGGTGTGTTGGGCATCCTTGCTTGACTGGCACTGATCCCCCATCCTCAGATCTATTTTAGTGTCTTGGGGACCCACTTCCCTCCTTTAGTTTTCTATCCTTTGTTTCCTCTGAGCTCCTATATTTGGCTTAGGAACAACAACCTGCAGAGAGCCTGGTTGGCTGCTGTTACTACTCTGCCATCTTCCCGGAAGCCTCTTGGTATCTATTTTGTATGTTGCAATTCCATAAAAGGGTTCTTTGCTGAAGTGTACATTTGAAAACCAAAATTTCAGTCTTTAGTTTTGTTCCAAAATGATACTGCATCATAAAGAAAAGATTTAATTATTTTCACAACTCTGTGTAAGGCCAGGGAATAGAATGAAATATTTTCTAAATATTTACATTAAAATGGTAAAAATAAAAGTTTTGGCATAGTAGAGTCTAAGGAAATATCTATTGGATGGGAAAATTACTAAACAAGAAGAAAGAAACTCGCATACTGTCTTGAAAATGCTCCCCCCATCTCTGGGTAAACAAGGTATGGCTGGCTGTGACTCCTTTGTTGAGTTTTACTGTGCTTAGAGATACCAGGATTCGGTCCTTTAAGAATAACTCAGAGATATGACAACATTTGGTAAGGCTCTTGTCACAAGTGCCTTCAAGTACCATGCTGTGATCTTTAAGAAATGTATTGTCAAAATATCTCGAGTGAAAGATGATGAATTATTCTCTTGCAGATGTGGATTTTGAAAAATCACTTCTGAAGTTCATTTTTTTCCTATGTATTCAATCTATTTAATTAAGAGGAAGATTTTTTGTTGTCGTGAAGGTAATTGATTTTTTTTGTTATTTTGTGCTTTGAATGCCTATTACCAAATATTAGGCAGAACTAAACATTAAATTTAATTGTTTGTGTATATATAGTTGAAATTGTAAAATACAACATATATACAGAAAAAGTATATTAAATAGAAATATCCAGCTCAATGATTTTTCTAGTGTTGGCAAAGTCTTTATGTGAAAGGCCAGATGGCAAGTATATTAGGCTTCAGGACCATATGGTCTCAATCACATTATTCAGCTCTTCTGTTTCTAAAGTAAAGGCAGACATGGACGATGTTAAAATGAATGTATGGCATAATTTAAATAAAACTTTATTTGTAAAAATAAGTACTGTGCTACATTTGAGTCATAGGTGTGGCCCTGATGATTACAACACAAAACCAAGTATTGTAACCATCCAGGACCAGACATATGATGTTGCTAGCATTTCAGAAGCACTCTCATCTCTCCTTCTAGGCACTGTGGCTACTCTTTTATTCCAGTCTTGACTTCTATGTAATATATTCCTTGTTTTTCCATATAGTTTATGAATCAAATATACATTCATTAAGAGAGACATATAATTTGTATTCTTTTTTGCTCAGCATTATTACATTCATTCCTGTTGCACGAAGTGGTAATTTTCCATTCTCACTGCTGCAAAGAATTTCATTATGTGAATATATTAACATTTATTTTCCTGTTCTGATGCTTCTGGACATTTGATGGTGGCTCTCATGCTTTTCTTCTTATGAATAATGCTCTTACAATCATTTTTGTACTTGTTTCTTTGTGTAGACATGTGAGTATTTCTGTTGGGCATATTTTTAGGAGTGGAATTACTGAGTAAGCTTTGTATCTGTATTTTAATAAATATTCACCGTTTTCCAAAGCAGTGTGCAACTTCTACCCTTACTCACACTATATAAAGAGTTCTTTGTTCTACATTGGAATCAACAAAGAATTCTTTATATATTTTGGATATGAGCATTTGTCAGTTAAATGTTGCCAATTTCTTATGTGGCTGTGTGGTTCATCTTTTACTTCTTTTTGTGGTACCATTTGGTGAATGAAAGTTCTACATTTTCAGTTATCTAATTTTTCCTTTTATGCAGCAGTTGTATTTTGTTTCAGAAGACTTTTCTTAACTCAATCATTCAAATATTTTATTAAATTAGACTAGAAAACTGTGGCCCTCAAATAAAAGTGTGAATCGTAATTGTCCAGATGGTGTGTCAAAGCATAGCTTGTTGGCCCCATTGCCAGACCTCCTGACTCAGTAGGTCTCGGGTAAAGCTGTGGGATCTGCATCTCTACCACGTGACCTGGCAGAGTACACCATTGGTCTTAGCTCGCCCTTGAAGAATCACTGGTCTACAATCTGCTGTTTTACATGTATATCTGCAATCTATCAGAAATTATGAAGTAAAGATTATTTTCATTTCTTTCATATAGAAATTCCACTTGATGAAAACTTCTTTTTATTGTTCTATAAGGCAAGTGTCTCTATGTGCATAAAATATGTTTTGGTTCTCTCTAGTTTATTCTATTAGTCCTTTTCCTACCTTTAGGCCAGTGCCACACTGTATTGATTACTGTAGCATCATCATAAGTCTTCATGTGCTTAAGAAACTCTCTACTTTTTTCTTTTATGACCAGTTTGTCAGTGCACATGCACATGTGCATGTGTGCATGCACACACAAACACACATCACTGCCTTTAGGCAGTGCCTTATTAGGACTTTGATAGAAATGCATTAAACTTATCCATATGTTGGAAGAATTGATATTTATAATGTTGGACCCAATACTTAATCCAATACTTCTTCATCTTTTTCCTCTTAGGCTATATTTAAGGAGCCTTTTTCAGATGTTTTCCAGGAACCCCTTCTCCTCCAGTTGGAAATTTTAATAACACTGATATACCATATAAGTTGTTTTGCATATATTAGGGGTAAGAATTTTTTATTATCCACAAAATCATTTTTTGCCCTTTTTGAGGAGATTTAACTCCAATTGTGAACACATTTCCCAATACCTAATATAGCCTCCCATCTGTTTAGACATTCTTTGATTACTCTTAATGATTTTTTTATCTTCTTTGTAGAAGGCAAAAGTATTTACTTTTAGGCAGACTCCTAGCTATTTTAGCTTTGGAATGTTAAGCCCCTCTGGGTTGGCTGTGCAACTCCCACATGGGCTGTGGGGAGCAGGGGTGGTCATGTGGTGCAGGTCTTTGGCCTGCTGGTTCCCTAGCTAAGCACCTGCCCTGAGTGCTCCACCTCATCAAGCCCTGGTTTATAGGTTCCATTTTTCAAGACATGGCTGAAAGCTCTAGTGTAGTTCCAAGCCCATTTGTTATTTCTGGCCATAAAAGAAAATACTATATATGGTTTTAAATGCAGAACAGATATTTGGAGAGGAGGGCAGTGACTAGGAAAGCACTCATAATTAAGGCATAAATAAAGGTAGGTAATTATTTTTTTCCTGATTTCCAAGAGCCAGGATGGAAATGTATCAGTAGATGGCACTATTTCTTAAGAGATAGCAAAACCCCTCTCCTAGTGAAACAGTTTTGAGGGAAAACACTTTTGTTACTTTAGAATTAAGAGAAATATAGACAAAATGGAAAAAAGTTCTGCAGAATCCCCTGTGATCTACTTCTCTGGTGAGCTTAATTAGAGTCAATGAAGAAGCTAAGCACTTCAACCCTCTTTTATGTTCCATGGGCTCCTGTTCTGTCCTGCCTTAGATCAGGATAAACTAAATGACAGTATAATGTATAGCTAGCAAAGCCAGAACTAAGTCACCCACACAGGGCCATGGCTCAGTGGTAGGGTGCTTACCTCGTACGTGTTAGACCCAGGGTTCAATCCCCAGTGCTGCAAAACAACAACAGCAACAATAATAAGCGAGCATCTTCTAGACAGAAGGCCCAGGTGCCTCTTGGGTGTGGCCTTGGGCTCTGCCAGAAGTCAGTGCTGGTGTTCATTTCAGAACCATCTCTTCAGGAGAGAGCCTAAAGCCAAAGAGGAGGAAAACCAAAAGCCTCCCCTTTGTTTGAGGCAGAGCTGAAAATCTGGCCGCAAATCCTGATTCTGCTATATTCTAGTTCTAGCTTTTTTACTTTGGTAAACTATTTAATCTCTCGGATCCAAGTTATGCTACCTAAAAAGTTGTGGTAATACCTGCATCACAGGTGTTGAGAAGATTAAATTAGGTAATATATGTAAACACTTAAGCTATTGCCAACAATTGAAAACATGCTGCTATTGTTATTCTGTGCTCTTTAGAGCTTTACAAGTGGTACAGAAAGCTGCATGTGTGGGCTGTGATAATGTACCCAGGGGGAAAACGTCATCCTTGCTGACATCCAATCAAATTTGAGTCCTGCAATCCAGGCAAATGATCTTAAACAGCAAAACCTTTACTTCTAGGGTCCCCTGAAAAACTTTTAGAATCTATTCATGCCCCAGCCTTAGAGAACCTGATTTAACTGATCTGGAATGATCCAGGTCCCCAGGTGACTCTAGTTGGCAACTGTGTTATGGTGTCCAGTGTACGGAGTGCTCTCTATAGACAGTGACACCTGCAGAGGTGAGTACACATCTCTAGCTAGTGGTGGCACTTGACTAACTCTGAGAGGTGATAGATAGCTGGTTGTTTCCACCTGGGCACTAGGCAGTTGGCCAACAGTTATCTCTTGCAGCAGATTTTGACTGGGCATAGTGTGACTAAAATATGAGACATGTCTTCTCCTCAAATGTGTTTCCTGAAATACAGAAATAAAACTTTACGAGCAAATTGGAGACAGAACATATATAACAGACTATTTGAGTACCCTGAGGGTATTGTTAAATTGATGCATAAAATTAACCATTATATCTTGAAAATCTCTGTGTCTACCATCCTAGAACTTTTGGGTTACAGAGTTCTCAAACTGGCTGCCCAGAGGTCAGATTTGGCTCTCAGAATTGTACTGTTAGTGTCCAGTCCTCACTCATGTTTCTGTTGTAAATTGAGTTTCACTTTGCATGTTGCCTTTGTGACCACTTTTCTAGGTTATTGTCAAGTACAGAATCATTGACTTTGTGACCCCTTTTCTACGTATTTTAATATAGGAGAGCTAGACTAAATGTAATTTACTCATATGAATTACAAAGTAAAAATATGTTCATAACTGCCTGTTCTGGTTTATATTTAGATACCCCACCCCAGCCTCATGTACTTATAGGTGGGGCTTTGAGAGATGAATGGATATTGGGGTGGTTCAGCTGACTTGCTGTTAGGAGGTGGTGGCAGGGTGGTTGGAAGAGATGGAACACTAGGTGCAAGACCTCGTAGGGCATGTCTATCCTCACCCTCCTTCCAGCTCTGCTTCATGGCTGCCATGGTGTAAACAGGCAGCAGACCTTTCCCAGGCCCTTCTTCCATCCCCTTTTTGCCCTAAAGTCAGCAGACTGTGGACTAAAATAAGTGTGAAATAAAGTAAACCTTTCCTTTTTAAAGTTGAGTCTTAGGTATTTTGTCCCAGCAATGAAGAAAGTGACTAATTCATATCCATTGGCTATACTACTCAGCTAAAGAATTCAGAATGTGACTACACTATGACTTCTTCTGAGTCCTCTTTTTTGGGAAGGATATTCACATTCTGATGGATGTGTCCAGAGAAAGAAGTGGGTTTCAGGGATTTGTATCCAGTTTGCCCAGGTAAAACAAAGTGTGTTCTGTTTGTTTATCTGGGTAAGTGGTCTCTCCTCCCAACTGTCTCTTCATCATGATTCTTCTTATTTTAGGGGATTTTATGCTTCTTCCTTGCTGAAACTTTGCCTGATACCCCCAGACAGTTATATCCTTTATCAAACAGAACATAAACCATATGGCTTCTCTGGATGAAAAGTGTCTTCTGAAAATAATTTGGATTTTGTTGATACAAATTTTCCAGGGCATACATTTCATGATGTTTAAATAGGACTTAAAGTTTTTGAAAACAAACTGTTCTGGAATGAAAGAAAAAATGTTTACATATATAATAGAAACATGACACCCTAAGCTAAAAATTATGTAATGATATCAGTGTTTTGTATTTTCTGAGCACTTTTGTTACAAATTATTACTATTTCCTTGTTTTTATATAGTGCACGGAAGTGTTTCCTACAGTGCTATGTGTCCAAAAGTGTAGGGCAAGAAGAGTCTCCGTTACTCAAAACAAAACAGAAGACCTTTTGTGTCCTTGTTGCCTGTTACAGGATGGCCAGGTTGGAGTTGGCGGTAAAGGCGTGGGGGCGGATGCATTGGAGAGTTCTGTATACCAGAGCTGGCTGGGGAGAGAGCAGAGAATGTGGGTCATGGATGGCAGGAAGCTGCTGGGCTTCCTCCTGGAGGATGGCAACAGCTGTCTCTTGATAAAGGGTTCTATATTTCGGTTACACAATTATGGAATTGCCTTTTCTTTCTGTTGAGTAGAATGATCCGTCTTAAAGTCTTTGAAGTTCTGTTTAGTTCCTGGGCAACAATTAAACCATCTCAGAAAACATCTGTGTGCCTGGCTGCTATTCTCTGAGCGATTTTAGTGTTCACTGGCTCGTTCACAGTCAATTCAGTCAATCCACAGGTATGCTTTGGGAATTGAAATAAACCATGGTCATCAATTCTGCTAGAGTTCTTGAAGTTTCCCAATCAATTTAAACCTAGACTGTTTTTTTTTGCACATCAAAGAATGCAGCTTTTAAAAACAAAAGTTGAAGCAAGACACAAGGATGGTCCAGTAGCATGCGGTGTTTTAGGGTTGGCTGAACACGATCAGGAATTTGATCAGTGGCACCAAGGAAATAGATGAAAAGAAAAACAAAGGCTGTCTTGTGAAGAAAATGCCTGTTTGAGTTGCTTTGAGGAACACATGCTAGAGGCCTCTGGGGAGAACCTACTCAATTTGAGATGAGCCACTCTATATTTCCGTTTTCCAAGTTTCTGAGTGCCAAAGAGAAGTAGAACCTGAATCACAGTGAGGTTATTTCCAGGTGCTCCCAGTCCATGCGGAAGCACTGATTTGCTACCTCAGCATCCTTGGCTTTGCTTCAGAGCAGCTCTGGCATTTTTCCTTTCAGCATTCATGTCCACAGTACATATACACAAAGTCTTATTTCTGTGAGCTGGCGTCAGTGAAGTTATTTGGAGGTCAGGACAGCTGTAAACTTAGCCTGCTGATCAGCATCTGTTGACTGGTGCCTCTCTTTTTGTTGAAATGTAAGCTTCTTGTAAGGATCCGCTCCTTCCACAAACTTGAGTTAGGCTCCCCCTCACTCTGATGCTCCTTAGTACCTGTCCACCCACTGACCCCCACCTGCTTCCTGATTACAAGCTTCCTGTTCTGGAGATGAGAAAAATTTCTTCTCCTGTACCATGAAATATTTTGTGGTGGTCCTTTTAGTAAAGTCTTCCTGAATGTCTTTGATAAGTTTCAGAATGATAAAATGTCAGATCATTTTTTCTTTGACAAGGATCAGCTTGAGTTTGAATCCCCAGAATCATACTCAGAACCTGAATCATGATAACTGCTCAAATAATAACATTTTTAAGGGAGGAAAGAGTGATAGCAATAGGTAGTTTAGTTTATGTGGCAAACAAGACTTTGAAGCTGGATGCTGATCTTTGTGCTCTTATTTATTAGCTATGAGATTGTAGACAAGCTACTGAACCCTCCTGTGCTCTGCTTCCTCAGAGGCAAAGAATGGGGAGGATAGAGCCTGTTTCATAGAACTGTTTTGAGGAAAAAGTGCAACAATGGAGAGTCAGGTACTTGGTATTTGAACAATAAGTGGTTACCATTATTATTGTCTTTGGTAAAATAATAGCAAAATAGCCACCCATTCTGATACGTATAGGAAAGGTATAATTCCACCTAGTATTTCTGTACTTGTTCCAAGACTTTCCCATTCTGTTATGGAATTAATTTTGTTCCTTTCAGATTCATATATTGAAGCTTTAATTCTTTCTTAAGTTTTCTATATTTGGAGATGGGGTCTTTTTAGGAGATTCAGTCCTCCCTTGTTACCTTCTAGAGTTTCATCCCAGAACCCCTATGGCTACCAAAATCAGTGGATGCTCATGCTCCTTTGATAAAATGGTGCAGTGTAAATGCTGTCTGAATGCTTGGTATTCTGTGTGTGTTAGGGAATAATAACATGATGTAAAGTCTGGATGTGTGTGATACCGGTGGAGTTTTCTGGATGATTTTGATCTATGGTTGGTTGAGTCCATAACATGGAACAGATACAGTGGCTGAATGTAGACTAAGGAGATTATAAGGGTGGGGGCCTCATATGACAAGACTGTTGTCTTTACAAGAAGAGAGAGGGAGAGGGGGGCAGGGAGGAAGGTTCATTACATATTATTCTCCTCAGAAAAACAGCCACCTGAGGAGGTAGTGAGATGAAGCAGCCACCTGTAAGATGGGAAGAGAGGCCTCAGTGGAAATCCCTGCAGCCCCCCAACCACACTGACACACATTCTAGAGCTCACTGGGGATGTCTAGTTCCTCACTGTGTAGCCAGCTCTCTCCTGTCTCCTCTCAAACTAATTTCCCCGCCCAGAATTGTGTTCCTTACTGACTTCATCTGGTTCAATTCCATCCAAGCTTATATCTTTTCCCAGAATTTGACTCTTCAAAGACTACGTGATTATTTGCTTATCCAAATGCAAATTGATATTCCATATTTCACACCTATAATTTGTGTGACCAAGGAACTAATTCATTTTATAAAGAAAGCCTGATTATAACTAGAAAAATTAGAGAGTATTGACACAGATTGGCAAGGTTTCATGGGAGAAGTATCACGTGTTAAGAATACAAAGAGATTTCATTATTTTGGTCAAAGACAAGATGGAAGGTTACATTTTGTAAACACTGAGACAGTAGATGTTTGTAATTCAGTCTTAAAAAGAGTAAATCTCATTTGGGTGGTGTTCCAGCTATTTACTGCCTAAAATGCCACCACTTAATTTACTGGCTTAAAATAGTTGATTATTTATTTTGTCCATGAATCTGAAGTCTGTTGCACAGATTTTACCAGGTACAACATGTCTCCAGTTCCCTGTGGGTGGGAAGGTCCACCTGTGGAGGGATGCAGTCATGTGACCCGCAGTTCTGAGCACTTAGCCAGACTCTGGAACTCTACCACAGATCCCCTTCACATGGGCATCCCTGCAGCTGCCTGGGCTTCCTCACAGAGTGAAGCTGGATCTCAAGAGTGAGATCTCAAGACAGTAAGAAATTGGAGGCTGCCAGGTGTGTGGGTCTGGGTCTGGACATCAACAGGGGTCCCATTTACTTAATCTTGATCAAGTTGTCACAGAGCTCAGACACTAGAGTGGGAGCCCTATAACTTTTCTCTTGATGAGAGGCATGTTAAATAATTTGGGGGCTATTTGAAAATGTGGTGGAGCAGATGACAGAATTCAGAAGTTCTCAACCCTGGCTGCATCTGAAAAGCATTTTGAGGTTAAAAATAAGAGACAAGTGATTGTGATCACCTCAAGAGATAGTAGTTTAATTGGACTAAGGGGAGACTCTATAATCTTTAATTCTAAAAATGTGTACATAATACTGATGTGCAAGATCTGTGGGTCAAAGCTTTTCAACCCAAGTGGACCATAAATCTAATTCTGTGAACAAGATTCCTCCCACCACTATGAACCTGCTGAAATGGAAGACAACTCAGGAGTGGAGTTGATTCAGGAATTTTCTTGTACCACTGCCTATGAGATAAATTGTTTCCAAATGAGCCTAGAGGAGAAACTTTCAAGTAAATGGACTTGCTAAGATCACACACACTTTTTCCCTTATTGCATTTTACCTGCAGTTTGTAAATATTACAAAAAAATCAATAACGTTGCCATATTGCTATGATCTAATTTGTCTTTTCTGATTGTGTGAAGCATGAGTAGGCGTTTGGCATTGCATTTCCAGACCTCAGAGAGCAATGTTAAACATTTATGGTGCACTTAATCATCTGTCAGAAATGTACAAAGGCATAATGTCTCATTAATAACCATTAAATCAGTGAATTACACAGAAGGAGATGCTCCCTCTTTACTCACAGTAACCAGCACAGCTTGGGTCATTTGTGATGCATGGCAAGCAGATATTTGATAGTAGGAATTTGCTTGAGGAAAATAATAAAGAGAACCTTATTCACGGTTAGGCTTTAGACAGGGAGGAAGCATGTGTGTGAATTGTTGCAGTATTCATCCAGGGCCAGGGGATGATCTCTCTGATCAGAGTCAGGTTAAAATTCAGTGAGATAATTGCTGGGAGTGAAGAGATGCAGGAAAATGATCTTATTTGCTTTCAGAGGTTAGATAACTTATTTGAAATGGCTTGGCTTTGGGATTTTATTCATAAGGATAGGCATTGTTTTGTGATAAAGGAGATACATATTAGTTCACAATACAAGGTGTCATCTGAATATTTCAGGGCTTAGGTTTTATTTCTGATGCTACTCATAAGAATTTAAAATAGTTATAAAAACCTTTAATATCAGGCATGTTCTTTTAGTAACATATAAGTGATTGCATCTGTTGTAGATTTCACCCCTATCTCCAGTATTCAGCCTAGAGAGTTTAAAATTGCTGCCTTTTAAAAAATGTATAGGCTATACATATCTTTATAGCAGCTGACATAACATCAGCTCTTCTAGTTTTACATTTTCAACATTACTTTCCTCCTTCTGGGTAAAATGAAAGCTTTATAATCTATATAGGAGAGGATTTGTGTAGCATTTTTGGGGAGTCACAGTTAGTCTTGCTCTGCTCTGACATTCTATACCACTGATAAATCTTCAGTCAAACTTTTGGAGTCTTTCACACCTTGTTCATTGCTATGCTAGGTCTTTGGCACAAGTATGAAGTACACAGTGCTTACTTTTGATTCACATCACCTGCTTCTGAGTTAGTAATCAGAAACTCTGTCTATTCCTGTCATTAACTGGCCCACCATATAGTTGTTAAATATAACCCTGATCATATACCTTTAGCCTTTGTTTGTCATTTTGTTTAAGTGTTTGTTATCTGTTATTTAGGGTAGCCATTGTATTTGTGTCACTAAAGTTTTTGGAAGGACAGCCACATTCAAAATGCTTCTTAAAATTTGGGTAAGATCATTTTTCATGTTAGTTTGCTTGAATAAATTAATACATTTATGTCTTTCTTCTATCTAGAAACAGTTTAAAACACCTCTAATGATGTATTCAATTTTTCAAAATACCATAAATAGTAGTTGAGAAGAAGAAAAATTACTGGTGGAAGATGACAAGGAGTCAAGCATGAGCCAAAACAAAAATGTACATACTGCCATATGTATAGTATGTTCCTCCTATACACTCAGATTCCTCCATAAGTATTCTAGAAACTGAAAGATATTTGATTGGGTATACTATTCAGACTTCATGAAAATTAAAAACAAACACATGCGGGCCGGAGGATTAGCTCAGTGGTTCCGGCGCCTGCCTTGCAAGCGCAAGGTCCTGAGTTCAATCCCCGGAAACCACATACAATGCTGGGCATGGAGACTCACGCCCACCAGCCATCAATACCACATACCGCATACCACAGTGCTGGGCATGGTGGCTCACGCCTGTAATCCCAGCACTTGGGAGGCAGAGACAGGAGGATTGCTGAGTTCGAGGCTTGCCTGGACTACATAGAGAGCTCAGAGCCAGCCTGAACTACAAAGTGAGATCCTGTCTCAAAACAAACAAACAAACAAACAAACAAACAAACAAACATGTGCTAGGCAGATGCACCATTCATTTTGATAGTATGACAACAACGATATTCCTTTCATGTTCTTGTGAATGAATACACTATATAAATAATGGAATCTTCCCCATTCTCATTGTAGATATCTGGGATTCCATTTGGGGTATCTCCTGTGCTTCTCAGTGTCAGTGGAAATCTTTCACTGGGAGAAATAGAGAAATGTCTTAGTTATTTTTCTTGCTGCTAAGACAAAATGTCCAAAACACTTACAAGTTGGGCAAGGTTTATTTCAACACTCTTTGTGTCCAGAGTTGGCTGGCTCTAAGACAGTGTAGCATGGCAGTGGGGGATTGCAGAGGAGAAACAATTCATGGCATGGCAGGCAGAAGGCAGCAAGACAACAAGCAGCAAAACTGCCTTGTCCTTCGTATTCCATGCAGGCTACAAACCTATTGATTGACAGGACTGTTGTCTTTACAAGCAGAAAGAAAGAGACACATCAGATATCCTTCCCCTCAGAGAAACAGCCACATGAAGAGGTAGTGAGATGAGGTGGCCACCTGTAAGACCGGAAGAGAGGCCTCAGTAGAAATTTCTGCAGCCACCTGACCATACTAACACATGTTCCAGAGCTCACTGTGGATGCCTAGGTCCTCACTATGTAGCCAGCTCTACATATGCCTAATTCCTCACTATGTAGCCAGGAACAATAATGTCTCTTGCTTTTCTTGGACGTTCCTTTCAAACTGTCATTTCCCCACCTAGCACTGTATTCCTTCCTGGCTTCATCTGGTTTTATCAGTTCCATCCGAGCATATATTTTCCCCCAGAATCCTCACCCAGAGTGGGGCTTTCATTATCCATGCCCAGAACTATGGTAAACTAATTTAGTTACTACACACCCTTAATCTTAGTATGACATGCTCTAGATCAAGCCACCTCTCAAAAGCCCCACCTATGACTGCATGAGGATATAGGTAGACATTTACATACAACCATAATGGGAAAGGAGAAAGGGTAGAAAGATCCTTAGCTCACAAATTCCTGCCCATCTAGCATAATCAGGAAGCAAACTTTAGGGTATCTGGATAGAACACCGAAAATGGTAGATTTTTGTGCTCACTTTAAAACTTTTTTACTCTGAGTTTGATAAAGAAGGTGGCAAAAAGTTTAACATTACACTTCTAGGCAGGTGGTTAGATCCACACTTTGAGTAAGTGTGAATCCAAAGGCCCTAACAGAAGTGGCAGGGGCTGAGGTAGTTACAGCCTGTGAAGACAGAGGCACTGGAACAGGACTTTCCTGAGTTGATGTCCTCCTCTGCTGGGATTTGAATGGGAAGAATATCTGTGCTAATGCTGAGATGAGTTGTGTTTTACTACTTCTGAGCATCTTTGCAATTACTGTTGTAGGCATGTGAAATTCAAAGATGGGCGGACAAATGATAATAATCACCCTGAGTCATTGCCAAAGGCAGAGGGAGTGAGGAAGTAGGATGGTTGATTTGTACAGATTCCAGTATACATCTTAATGGAGCTTTCTGACAAAGCTGCTGATTCATTTGTCTGTTTATTCATGTAATACCTATGCATTGAGCAGCTGTACCATAAGCATTGTGTCAGGGCCTGGGATCCCAAAAGGAAAACAAATGGCTCGGCTCTTTACTATCATCACCCACAGGTACACTAATGTCCCTTTTGCTTTTCTTGGATGTTCAGGAGATTACGGTCTGTTTTCTGGTTTCCCAGGAGCAATGACCTTCAGAGAGCAGGGGCTAAGTCTCCTAATGTGGTCATGTAAAGATTTCAATTCTATGTTCTGGTAAGGCCAGAGGTTCTAGTGTCAAAGACTGCATTATTTTCTTTCTCTGTTTTTAAAATTGAGTAATAAAACAGTGGTTAGGAATTTTGTTAGCAACACAGATAAGAAAGAATCATTTGAAGTTCTTCACTAGAATATCTGTTGGAAAGCCTTAGTTTTATGCCCAGTGATTTTGAACCCTAATTACTGAATCTGAATAGCTGTTTTGCAAATGTCAGTAATAGAAAAAACTCCTGTTATTCTTAAGAACTAGCAGGGAATGAATAGTGCAAAAATATTATTTAAATTTCCCCTCTCCTTTTCAAATAGATGAACAAAGTGTTTCTTGGTTGCCATCACTTGAAGGAATGCACACATTTATGAAGAATGGCATGTAGGAGGAGATCTTTTCCATGACACATGGAAATCCCTATTATAAGGGAATATTCAAGATGGAAGTTGGTGACTATAGCTCAACCTCTTCCCTTTGCAGATGAAGATCTATGTTTTAGTGTGTGAGTGGTAGTTATTTGTAAACATCGCAAACATAATAGCAGAGCAAATGTAGGCACTCATCCACTTAGAGTGGTTCTAAAGCCTTCTAAATCTAAGCTCAGACTAACGTAGGTCATAACGTGGAATACACCCAACTTGCCAGACAGCATAACTCATAATCACGATGTGCTGCAGAGCATCAGCTGGTTCTCCTGTACCCTTTGGCTGACTGGAAGTGGTGGCTCACTGCTCCTGCCCAGCATCACTGCATATCACACACCCAGGAAACAATACAATGCAGAATTAAGGTGCTGTTTCTGTTGCATGTGTATCACTTTCATACCACTGTTAAGTTGAAAAATTATGAACTAGAGACCAACTCTGTTGAGTTGTGTTCTCTTGCTCAATTTAGTGGCATGTCAGTGCATCTGGGTGGGTGCTGGCTGCCCTATTCCTTCTTGTGTACACAATACCTACTCTTGTTTCTGTAATTTGCCTGACTGCAGGGATAGATAGTGACTGCCATGGTAACCGCTCCTTCTTTGCTGGTTTTTGTGCTCTGGTTGATTGTGCTGGTGATAAGCAAGGGGAGCTTTACTGATGTTTTCTGGGGAGGTTTTGTCTCTAACAAGAGGTAGCCTGGAGAACAGACCCCTGTTATTAATAGCTTATTTGCTTTCTTCATTGAATATTAGAATGGGAGGGCACAAGGATTAGGGCTATAGTAGTTTCCTTATACTATAGTGGAAGGCTGTTGTCATGGCATTGAAGTAGTTGATGAGAAAGAGGAAGTCAGCCTCATCCTCACTGATGCCATTGTTTTCAGCAAACTGGGGCTGACTGCATCTTCCATTTGGTTAGCAGAAGCCTCCTTTTGTTAAGCTAGTGGGAGGAACAGATGTACTAAAAAAATAAAGGATACAGTGTTTGGAAAGCAGCAAAGAGAAGGAATAGAAAGGGTTGAGAAGAGTAGGGAAGCAAAATCATGTGGGATATCCTAGCATGGTAAGGATTTTTGGCTTTTACTCTGTGAAAGGGGAGCCATTGGAGGATTCTGAGCAGGAGCATGATGTATTAGGTTATGGGTAAGTAAATCATTCTGGCTGGTATGTTAAGGACTGAATCTGGATAGCAGGTCTATATTCTATTTTTATATTTTTTTCCTTCTTCATTCTCTTTCCCCCTCCAAATAATAAATATATATGTCAGGAAGGGTGCTAGACTCTGAGAATAAGTGGCAGACAAAATAGGCATTGTGTCAGCACTCATAGCACCTGTAAATAATAGAAATAGAGAGATAATAAAACAACTGTAATACAGTTTAGCCAGGTTAGAGAAGTGAAAATTACTGAATTTATCACCCAGAAAACATGTGATTATAAATCCTGTTGAATATATAGATTTTTAAAATGGATAAGATGTCTCATTTTAGGAAAACTTTTTTTAACTTAAATTATTAAAATATCTGTTTATTAATTTTTATGGCCCTGTAATATCTCTGGGAGTCTGATGCTTGTATTTGTGAGTACTAGTCAAAGTACTTGAGGAAAGCACCTGTAAAAAGGAAAGTTTTATTCTGGCTCATTGTTTCAGTCTGTGGTTGCTCACTTGAGGTCATTGTTCCTGGGCTTCTAGTGAGGCAGGATGTCATGGAGGACAAGAATACTAGACAAGAGCTGCTAGCCATATGGCAACTGGGAAGCAAAGAGGGAGACAAGGTCTGGGGACATAGTATGCTCTTTAAGGTGCACCTTTAGTGACTTACTTCTTCCAAGTAAATCACTTCTTTATCTACTAGAGTTTCCACCATCTCCCAATAGCACTGTAAGCTGGGAACCAAGTCTTCAACCATGAACTTTTGGAGGCATTCAACATCCAAACTATAATATCTTCCTTCTACGCATCCACTTACCCATTATCTATCCACCCATCATCCACCCATCCATGCACACATCCATCCATCCATCTATTCATTCAAACTTACTGATCACCTTCTATATCCTAAGCCCCTGAATCTTTATTTGGTGTAATAAATAAAGATGAACCCAGACAAAGGGGCAAGAGATGAACACATAATTATTTCACATTCACAGGCATGGTAATAGTGATAAATATGGAATTGTTTTCTGGGACGAGTTTTTCTAATTATTTATTGTTATTTAACAATCCAAAACTTAGTGGCTTAAACAACAAAACTATTTATTTTCTCCAGTAGTTTCTACATATAAATAATTCAGAAGCACTTCAGTAGAACAGTTGCAGCTGAGGGGCGCTCTAGTGCTGGCCGGCTGTGGTCATCACGACAGCTTGTTGCCTCTTATCTCGCACCCGTGCTGGGAGACACAGCAATGGTGTCTGGAGCCACTGGACTAGTTGGGAACACTTGGACACCCCTCTGTCTGTGTTTTCTCTGCAGAGTTTTCCTACTTGGTGGCTTTGTGGTTTATGGATATTTTACATGGTGGCTAATGTCTCTAGAGATAGTACAAAGCATAAGCCATTAAAACGTGGATAACTTGTGCTATGGTTTTCACATGTTCTGGTCCTTCAAAGACACATTCAAGATCAAGGGGAGAGGGAACAGTTTCCACCTCTTGATAGAAGCTAGAAGAAGTCACTGAAATCGAAAGGGACCCAGAAATACCACTGTGACCTTTTTGGAAAATGCAGCTGGCTACAGCAGCTAGGTTTAGTATGTTTCTTCATGAGAAAAATGTTGAAATCTCCACAGGTGAGCTGGTGCTTAGACAGAGTTGGAGGATGGACTGGGGCTAATAGCCTGGATTAGGCAGGTAGGATTTGTTTATTATTAAGGGGTAACAGTTGATAAAGACAAGATTATAAACTTTTGTCATGGAAATCTTGGTTTCTAGTGTTCCCCTCTGATCTCAGCTCTTTAAAAAAGCCAATAGTTTCTCTCAGAATGTGGGATATTTTCTCACTCCTGAGTAGATGAAATAGAATCTCCAAGAGTATACCTGAGTGCTTTATGCATTAGAAAATGTAACAATACTGCATTAGAGCCCACTGCTGCAATTAATTGTAGACTTTTGTTGAGTTCTTTGGCCCTAAAATCTATTGTTTTGTTAATTAGGAATTTTTAAAACAAAATTACAGACATTGAAGACTCTAGGAGGTATGCTTTAGTTTAAGAGAAAAGAAGGAAGATTTTTCCTTCTTGGTTAATTCCTCAAGGAGTTGCCTGTTGTGCTGATTGGAATTGTGTTAGTGATTTACTGCTTTTCCCCTTATCTGTTTTATGTAAACCTTTGAGTATTATTGAACAAGATTATTTCCTTAAAGATGTTCAGGTCAGTAACATTTTTATTGAGAAATTACTATGTGCCAGAAATTGTGTTGAGGGGGCAGAATGTATATCACCCAGTATTCACTATCAAGGAGCTTACATCATAGTTAGCTGGAGTGACAAAAAAAGAGATGCTATGCTACATAGCTATGTGTGCAATGAGACATTTATGTTAAAATTGGTTTGGGGAGAACCTGTAAGAAGGATACTGAGTAGGAGATGTAGTTTCCTAGTTTCTGGGGGTGAGGAGCAGGCAAGATTAAAAAAATACAATTTCCTGAAGCTTCATGCAGTGAAGCACTGTACTGTGTTACCTTGATTGGTAAGGATCATGTATAAAATCAATTTCCTCTCCTAGCATGTAGATTCCATTTGTTTACATGAGTTAGATGTTTTTAGTTATTGTCTCCTGGCACCTTTATGGGGCAGATATAGAACTAAACTATTTTCTCCTTTTGCTTAAAAATTATAAATACATCAAATTGGTAGCAATGACTGTCTTTCAGATTCTCTTTGTATGGTTTAGAAGACCAAAATCCCCCACTTATTGATGTTAACCTTTTAAATTAGTTTTTGTATTGGATGCGTGGAGTACTAATCTTCAAGGAATAATTGCTTTGACTTACCGATTATATCAAGGCAATTTGATTGCACTTTCAAATGTGTTTCTCTTTGCAGTCTTTTCTGTAAACTGCCATATTTGCTGGATTTTGCTATTATGGAATTTTTCAATTTCCTACAAATTTGTGGCTCTGTGGGGAAAGGATCAAGTCTCTTCAGATGGAATTTACATAGTGCATCTTTCTCATCTTGGATGCTTTTTCAGAGACATCTTAGATGTCTTAGCTCAGACCCTCAGCTGTACCTGAGTCAACATCGTGTGTCACACAGTGAGGCTGATTCCCTGACAAATGCCATCATAACTCATCTTCCTGACAGCAGGGTGATGTCTGCATAAGATACAGCACAGCCATCCTGTTTAACACATTGCTGTGGCAAAATGAACGTTGCAGCTTTGAGTGTTCTCTCAGAGAAGGGATCTTTTAGAGGTATTGTTGAATCAAAGCAATGAGCTGCAGAACAGTGTATGACACCAAGTACATGAAGGTTATACCCATAGAGCAATCTGCTGCATCCTCATGAGTACACATGACAGCATGAACTTCAGGGTGTGTTCTAGAGGGAGTGGTGCCAAAGGGTAGCAGTGTTATCTTTATGAGGAGAGTGTTATGGGTGAGGATTCAACAGGACATGGTTTGCACCTGTGAAAGTTGAGGGGTTTTTGTTGCATGTATTTCTATGTGTGTTTATTAATGAAATCATACTCAAGTTATCCACCACATGACTTTAAAAACTAAGGTGAAAGCAGATAAGCATGGCTGTTATAGGAAACTCACTTAGTTCCTGAGCCTAACAAGATTGTTGTAAGGATCACATTTGATAATTTATCTGAAGTCACAGACTTACTAAATAAAAAACTTTCTCTCTTGATGTGCTCATAGTTGAAATCCTGATTTTGTGGCTTGAGCATCGGTACTGCCTGGCTTTTTCATCTTTAGACACCTATTTGAAGTCTTATTTGACTTATTGATGGCAAAATCTAGGTCTGGGTGAACCAACTGCACTGCACGCCAGTCTGCTAGGACCTGAGAGAGCCCTTGGCCCTCAGTAGACTAAGTTAGGACCTAAGCGAGCATTGAGCTAAAGGGCACAGCACAGCGGGAGATTGCCCAGTCCTCCCTAATGTTGGCCTACTCTACCTCAACCCGAGACTCTGACAACCATAGACCAATTCCTAATAGCCACTGCAAACCCCTCCCACTGCTTGTGCTATATAATGCCCTACATTGCATTCATTAAACAGAAGCATTCCAGAAACCTCCCCAAAGTCTGGTGTGCGTGTGTGACTCTGTGCCTCATCTCTGGTGTGTAGCCCATGACAACAACAACTGGTACCCAAATGTGGGGCTCTCTGGTAACCTTTCACCTGTCAGGTGAGTGCCCCCACCTTCGTGGGGAATTCTCCCTCCCTGTGGCTCAGCAGGCTGTTTCTTTAACATGTTGAACCCTCTTCCACCTTTGTTCCACTGACGTTACCTCTCCGAGTATGGGAAATACCATCCATTCCTCTGCACAATCCCAAGATGGTGCTGGTGCCTCTTCTTTTCCAGTGGACACACACAGGTACTGACCCCTAAGTATCACTGGCCCCTCTTTCCACTCCACCTCGTAAACTACCCCACCTGTGCACCATTTCTGACCCTCATCCCCAGCCACCAGAGGCGATGACAAAGGTGACATCTAGTGCTGTGGGGCTGTGGCTTCTGTTGATGATGCCACTACTCAGCAAAGGCCCTCTGGGCCTCTCTTTCCCAAGGGATGCCTACTGGGACCTGCCAGCCGGGCCCCTGCTGCTCTATATGCACCCCCTGTGAGACACTCCCAGAGAGGTGCCCAGCTTCCACCTGGGCCAGGACCTCTAGGGCATCTACATAAGCTACTTCACAAGAACAACCAGATCCGTGTGAGGATCACCTCCAACTGACTCTTCCTCCACCCTAGCAATCTAAAGACCGACATCATTGACCTGTCTTCCTTGCTCTTGGGGCCAATGCTTCCTTTTCTGGAGTCTCTGGGACCCCTTTTTGTGCAGTAACTTGTACTGTGTGTCCTATACCCCCAACTCAACAATTTTGCCTTTTAGTGCCTGTGTGCCCATCTCTTACCAAAGACTGTTTGGGCAGTGACTCGCTGCTTAACCTTGTACTTCACCCATGCAGAAAACGTGATTTAGGGGCCTCAGCCATCATTGTGTCTGTACTTACCATAGTCTCTGGAGCTGCCACTGCTGCAATCACCTTGCACAACCAGATCACCACTGCTGCCACTGTTAATCAACTCGTACAAAATACTGTGCACGCCCTTGGACAAACTTTAGCTTTCTTCCATGATACCTGTGCTGCCACTGTCAACCTACAGTCCCAAATGGACTTAGTCCTTTGATGTGATTACCTTTAATAATGTCTGGGGCTCCATTTGGGAGGGACTCACAATGGGCTAGTCCCAGTTAAGTTCATGGACTCATGGGCTAATTTTAGGGTCACCCTATCTGACTCAAACCATAAAAATGTCATACGGTTGGCAGAGGCCATCTGGTCTAAACAGAGGGGAGGAGATGATGGTGAAATCCAGGTCTGAGGCTGGATCCAGGCTGAGCCATCTGCACTAGGAGACACTAGTCTCCTAGGTCCTGAGAGAGCCCTTTGCCCTCAGTAGACTAAGCTGAGACCTAAGTGAGCATTGAGCTAAAGGGCGTGCCATGGTGGGAGATTGCCCAGTCCTCCCCAACGTTGGGCCCCTCCTCTGACAACCATAGACCAATCTCCAATAGCCACTGTAGATTCCTCCCACTGCTTGTTCTATATAATGCCCTACACTGCATTCATTAAATGGAAGCATTCCAGAAATCTCCCCAGAGTCTTGTGTGCATGTGTGACTCTGTGCTTCACCATCCCTTATGCAGCCTGTGATGAAAACATTTTTGGATTCCCGATACAGACCCAAAGAACATGTTAAGTTAAATAAGTTAGACAGAGAAAGAAAGACCACGAATGATCTTACTCATAAGCAGCATCTAAAGGGTTGAGCTCATAGAAGGTTAGATTCGAATAGAGGATATTAGATACTGAGGATGATGGGGAGATGGAAAGGAGAGAAATCAGGCAACATGTACAGTGTTACTGTTTGACAGGAGGAATAAATTCTGGTTTTTTTTTTTTATTGTTTTCAATGTCAGAAACTGATGCCTCTGAATGAAGGTGTCCTGAAACTTTTGTGGAGAGAATCTATTTTCCTGTCCCTGAAACTACTCAGGCAAAATTCTCCCTGCAGTTAATTACCTCCCTGGGGTGAAGCTGGGGCCTCAACATCATTGGCATCATTTATATTCCAATCCCTGATGAACACAAAGAGGAATGTTTTCAGTTTCTGGCACATTCTGAGGCTTAACTCTCTCTGGCTTTCTCCTGAAGTTGTTCTTTGTTCAGGAAGTGGGTATTTGTAAATCAATAGGAATTTTTCCTGAAAGCAAGCAGTAAAAAGAGACAGGCAATGCCTGCAAAGCAGGGAGGCTTTTCTGGGACAGAGGATCACCCTGGCCCTCATTACTGCAGGAGTGCTGCAGCCCATGATAGAAGAGACACTCCCGTGTCAGTTAATTGGTGGGTCAATAAGGGACAGAAGAAGCTGAATACTTTTTTATACATGCATATATATATAATATTATTCCATTTAATATAATAATATGCATATAATATAATAATATGCATATAATATATATTAATAAAATCACTTCCTTGTTGAGCTTTCCAGGATGATAGGCAGTGTGGCTTTTTAATGCCTTTTGTTTTTCCTCAGAAGATACTGTCTACATAGCTTTTGTATTTCATGCTTATGGATTTAAAGGTGTTTGAGGCCTTTTCTTATTTTGTCTTTATTCTTGATAATGATTTGAAAAATGTGGATTCCCTGCTGCTGATGGAAATGGAGGCTTTTCTTTGACTGGAGAAATGGATATGCAGCCCAAGGATGTGTCCACAGGCACTACTGGAATGGTTGAGTCCATCTGCACCTGGTCCCAGCAGCTGAGGAATGGTTGGGAGTTCAGAGCATTTTGGGTTCTTGGCTCACAAAGTATCTCTTTCCTTCCCATCTGCTTGTCACATTGTCTGAAACTTTCATCATAAGTCTCTGTAGTGTGTAGGGAAGGGGGAGTGGGTCCAGTGGAATACAAAATCATCTAGGAGGGGATATGGTCAAGTCAAGGATTTTCAACTAGGATTTGAATTACTTAGCCACCCAAAAAGTTGTTCAAAAAAATAGCAGTAGCAAATAAAAGAGCATGTATATAGGGAGTGGGGAGGTGTGGGTGGGTAGGGATATGGGTAAAAATGAGAATTAACTTGTGTCATATACTGGTACAAATTCCCCAATGTTATGTGTGATTATGAGATGTATATAAATTGTACCTATAAATACTTCAATTAAAAAAATAGCAGTAGCATTACCAATATAAATTGGCACAACAGAGGTTTAAGGTATTCTCAAATAAATAAATCTGTGCTGTTTAACCATGTGTTTTCCACAATACTCAATTTTCACACAAACTGTCTTAATGCCTTGAGGAACTTGTATCCTAAGAGCACACTTTAGGATATTTTAGGCTGTTAATGACACTAAGAACTAGATGGAATTAGATCATTATATTCCCCAGTCACCCTAGCAAGTCTCTGGGGGTTTAGTAAGTCCCTCAGGGAAGACATTAAGGAAGATATAGACCCTAAAGTTTCTTCCAAAAGCAAGTATGTGTTGAGTGGTGTCTAGAGATCCTAGAAAGCCCTGGTGAATTGACTGGCTGCAAGGGAACCAACCTCCTTAGGAAGGGTACATGGATAGAACAATGATTTTGGAGAACAGAGGAGTATGGCTCTGGATGTTCTGGTCATCCACCTATATAATCTAGTTACAGTATAATCTCAAGTTGCTGTTTATCTCTGGCAAGGCATGTGGGGCTCACCATTGCATGTCCATCCTGCCCTACCTCTAGGCACAGTCTTGCTGACTTCCTTGCCCAGTCCCTCTCTGACTGTATATCAGTTTCTACCTAACTTAGCTGCCTGTGATATCAGCAAGCTGTGAATCAGTATGCTATTTATATGGACTAAACCTCAAATGAAATTATACACAAAAACATAACAGTTTTTCCTTTTTGTCTGTGTCCTTCCCTTTCCTTCTTTCTCTTTTCCTTTTTCCTTCTATTTCATTTCTTCCTTCATGTTATTTTTATTTTCCATGTAGTTCACTCTCTTTTTTCATTCTTGGTCTTCTCTTTGCTTCCCAAGTAAAGCCTCTAGAGCCAAGGATATAGCTCAGTGGTTATAAGTGCAAAGTCCTCAGTTCAAAACAAAATAAAACAACAATAAAAGCAGCAATGTCTATTAAAACCTCTAGTTGCTTTGTCAATTAATCAGTTTTTAATTTTTATTTCCTAATGTGAGAATGGAACCCAGGGCCTCATCCATGCTAAGCAAGCACTTTACCACTGAACTTACAGGCCCAGCCCAATTAAAGAGTTTCAAGTAGTTTTCTCACTTATGAATTTCACTGTCACTTAAACTTAGCTTCTTTTTCAGTTGGACTAGTTGAGAGTTTACTTCTTTCCTTCTCTTTTTCTATCTCTTCCTCTTCATCCTCTTTTTCATGAAATAAAAGAGAGTAAGTAGAGGTAATGACTAAGACAACAGGCATTGAATTCACTACTAAGCTTCTGACTCTGCTATAGTGGACAGGGTTGCCCAGGCCTATCTCCATTTCTAACCATATTTCCCTTTGTTTAATTCCATTGGGGAAGTTGTGAATAGTAACCACTAAAGCAGCTAGAGTTAGCTACATGATTTTAACTCAGGTAAACACATTCTTTATTGATATTACTATCATGGGAACAGGAATAGAGAAGGTGCTGACTGTATTGCTACTTCTATTAGAACCATTTTATGGTGTGTTTTCATGAGCACTCTAATAAAAACTTGTGGTTTTAAAAAAAAGAAATGCTGATGGAACCATTCTTCATGTACTGTAGAATTTTGTACAAGTTGGGATTCACGTACTTCTCACAGAGAGTCATTGGGAGTAAGTTGTCGAAAAGATTTTAGAAGATGATACTTTGAACCATATGCTTAGAGATGTCTGCTGCCCATTTTCAGATTGGGGTGGGTTGGAATTGATCATGGCCCATGAAACAGGATCCCAGTGGGGGTAGGTTGAGCCTGGGATTCAGTAAAGCTAGGGCTATGGATTAGTAGCCTCATGGTGTAGAGGAAGCAGGTAGTACCCAGGGGGGCAAGTGACAGCTGACATGGTATGCCTCAGAAATGGGATGAGGATGTAGTGAAGCAAGTTTGGCACACTGCAGAGTAGATGGCACAGACAAAACTGGGCTGCAGTGGCAGTCCTGCTCCAGAGTGGTCTCTGTGGGCTGCGCTGAGTGACAGCTGTGCACTGGCTCAGGGGAGGCATGTTGCAATGTGTAATAGCACCAGTTCTGGAAGCCTTGTATCACTGAGATGGACAGTCACCAGAGGACAGCCACCAAAAGATTTTCCTGATAGGTCTCAGGCCATTGACTATGCAAGGATGTTTTGTCTGCTCTCATTCTCTGTTTCCTGGATTTGTTTTTCTAGCCCTGCATAAGCTGGTGTTTTTGAATGTACCTTGGCTTTATGGCTTTACTGCTCACCCTACAGGCATTTAAACGATCTTTTTATCATCCCAGTCCACTGAGCATAGCTCCTTAACCCTGTGCCAAAGATCACTCAGTGAATGAGGCCAGATGCAATGGCTTTCAAGCTGTGTTGACTCCTAGTTGTGGGAATGATTGTCTGAACAAAATGCACTGAGTGTTTCTTTGTCACTGGGCCATGAAAGCAGCTTGTCCCTGGCTTCAGCAGAAAGCTAGCATTTGGAGGCTGATGAGTGACTTCCGTTTCTTTTTTTCCTTCATTAGAAGGTAAAATTCTAGACACCTCTTTAGATTAATAGAAGAGACTTCCGTTATTTTCCTATTCATATTGGAGGACTGTGGTCTGCACTCTGCATACATGTCTCTCCTAGAAGACTTCCTGACGCATAACTTGTATCTGGATATCTGCATTGTGGGAAAGCTGTGCAGAATGCACACATGATCAGAGCAGGACAGAGAAGGCAGCATCCACATCTTCTTCATACTGGGTTTGCTTTTCACCCTGCATCTCTGTTTGCTGTCTACTGCTGAGCATCTGTATACAGTTGTAAACTAAGCACGTAAGCTGTGCAGGTGACGCACTGTGAAATCATGCTTCCTCTAAGAGGTCTCCATTATACAGATGGTTATGAAGATTCAGTTTAGGATTTTTCCACTTTCAATTCCATTTTCAATGGCATGGAATTGATGTGTATTCAGTAGAAAGTATGAATTTTGAATTTTGATTTTTCCCTCCAGGCTACCAATATGCAGTTTGAGACTTCTGTCTGTGTGCAGATTGAACCCAGGACCTTCACACTGAATTACATCCCCAGCTCTTACTTTATTTATTTATACTTTTTTTTTTTTTGAGAAAAGGTCTAACTAAGTCAATCAGTTGCCCAGGGCTGGGCTTGAATTTACAATCCTCCTGTCTTAGCATCCCAGAGTGCAAAGATTAGAGGCATGTGCTACTATTCAAAGATGGTACAACATTTTTTAATGACACCGAATAACAGCCACTTGATCCTATGGTGAACGCCTGATTCTCAGCACTGCATTGTTGAGCTATGAAATATGGTAGAGTTGATACTCTAAAGGTGTTTTTAATTTTGGATACTTCTGACTTACAATGGGCTTATTGGGGTATAATCTTGTTGTAAGTTGGAGAGCATTTATATTGTATTTGGGCTTTGTGTATTTTTAAAAAGATTTCTTTAGATGGCTGCAAGTCTCTTGTTTTAACAAACATGGAAAATTTTCTGGAAAGGGGCGGTGATATGCCTTGAGTCAAGGATACATTTTCCTTACTTGCACAAAGCATTAGCTTTAGAAAGCTTAAAAAATGCAGAATTTTCCTTGCCTCACAGTATGCAGGTGGGAAAGGATCTCTGTGGCACCACCCAGCTATTACTGAGG
Source organism: Thryonomys swinderianus (assembly GCA_004025085.1). Classification (NCBI taxonomy): domain Eukaryota; kingdom Metazoa; phylum Chordata; class Mammalia; order Rodentia; family Thryonomyidae; genus Thryonomys; species Thryonomys swinderianus. The sequence continues at coordinate 5,126 of PVIC010012235.1, read as the reverse complement.
AGGCAGAAGCTCGAGGGGGAGATGGGGCTGGGGCTCTTCATGGGAGTTGTGGATGGAGGTGACACTGGCTCGAGCAACTTCTCCAGGAACTGAGGATCATACACCCAGGAGGGGTGGGAAGGAGTGGCAATTTCCATAAGAAGGGGGCCCTGGCCCTGGCCCTGGTTGACCACTGTACCCCAGATGGGCTGGTGACCTCCCTGAAGCATGGGATAACAGAAGTGAAAACTTTGGCGGAGGACCTCTGAAGCCCAATTTGTAGAGGTCAAGAATGTTTTATTTTCTAAACAGGCCTTGCCAACTTTGGCACTGAGCATTTAAGCCAAAGGGATGCCAGGACATCCTCAACCTTCCTGGTGTGTGCAAGCCATTTGTCCTTCCCTGGGATTGCCATGGGAATGTCTGTGACGTGTGTCTCACCGAGTTGTCTGACATAAAAATAAAGCAGAGCAGTGTGTCTTGTATCCAATTCCAGCTGAGCAATCTATGCTATACCTGAGAACGGACGATGGGTTTAGCTCAGAATCACAGTACTTCCAAAGCAGGTTTCTTGTGCCTGTCACTAGAAGCAAGCAGCTTGGGTAAAGTCTGTCTTTGGCATCTTTTCACTTCCTTCAGAAAATACCTTTTCCTGTTCATTTGCATGCACCTTTTCACCCCAGGAGTCCAGCGGCCACCTGGTACACGTTGTTAGTCTCAGGTCCCTTTTCTTGCAGGAGTTACTCCACCCTCTCCTCCCTGTCTCCCTTCTGACCCAATCCAAACATACACGTACCACGACACAATGCTTCCCAACCTCCCTTCGGGCAACGAAGGCAGGTGATGCATTAATGACGTACGGTGAATTAATTGGTTGTCCTACCATCAAAGACAAAAAGCAAGTCTGAGACCAAATTGGCCAAGGCTGTATATTTATAATCTTGCAGCTGCAAAGGAATCACCTGCTGTCACTTTTCTTTCAGCAAGAGTTTGAAGGAGCTTAAAAGGTTTTTCAGAATAAGAGGAGCAAGTCGTGATAGTCTTTAATTGGTGAATGTTCAGTTAGTGTGGGTTCCTGACAGGCCTTTAAGTACTTTTAGTTTTCATAGTCTTTAATTGGTCCACTATCCACTTTTACTTGACTGGGAGCTTTTTAGGCTGGACAGAGCTGGAGGGATTTTTCCATCATATCAAGATTATCTTACATCTGTGTGTGTATGTGTGGGTGGTCGGTGAGTGCGTGCTAGGTAAGTAGTCTACCACTGAGCTACAGCCCAGCCCCCTTACTTCCTATGATATCTCTTAAGTCTGGGAGTTAGTGAGATATCTGAGCCAGACAGAGACTAAGTAGATCTTCTTTCCTTTGTGCAAGAATATGTTCTCACTTCTAAGAATGTAATTCCTCCAGAAATAATTTTTCGTGGGTGGAATTCTCTCTTTGGTTCTATTTCAACAGCAACAGCAACAAGAAAAGTAAAAGAGAAAAAAACACATTACTGAGTATTACTAAGTACAGATACAAGTGAAGTGTAGTGATTTCCTTTTTTTTTTTTTTTGAGACAGGGTCTTGCTTCGTAGTTCAGGCTGGCCCTGAGCTCACTATGTAGCCCAGGCAAGCCTCGAACTCAGCAATCCTCCTGCCTCTGCTTCCCAAATGTTGGGATTACAGGCATGAGGCACCACACCCAGCACTGTGGTATGTGGTAGTGATTGCTGGTGGGCATGAGTCACCATGCCTGGTATTGTTATATGTGGTTATCAGGATCAATCCAGGGACCTTGCACTTGCTAGGCAGGCACTAGAACCATTGAGCTCAATCTCTGGCCCATGATTTCCATTTTAATGAGAAAAAAGCTTAGAGTGATTTGAATGACCAAGGGTTTGCAGCGGCAAACAGGTACAAGAACTGAGACTCGAAGGTAGTTGCATCTGACAGTATACCATTTCCTTGTTGGCCAAGTGAGTAAGGAATTCCACTAGCACCTTCTAATCAGTGGTGGCAAACCTGTAGCATGTATGTTACTGTGCTTTTCTTTTAAGGCAAAAAAATGTCAATGTATGAGTTGTTTTTTCTAAACTAAGGCCTCAATATTTAGGTTTAATTTCAGTGTTGACAATTTGTGATATGTGGGTTTTGGTTACAGTTTGGGTACTTGATCTCTAAGAGGTTCACCATCACTGTTCTGGTCACACCTAAAGGATGCCCCTTAGCATCTTCTAGATCATACCTTCTACTTGAGCCAAACTGTCACAGCCTGCAAATATCATTAGCTTTGCATGTAGAAACTATCTATTATGAAATATAATATTTTTCACTTTTGGGCTATGATTGTGTTAGAGAAAATGAACAAGGGTCATTAGAAGAACAAGGAGATAATTGAAGGCTACATTTGTTGCTGGCATCTGGTACAGAGCCAATCTTTTGCCAAAGGCTAAAGAAAAATGTTTTAAAACTTCCAAGAGGAAATAGCAGTAGAGATGAGTACTTAAGTTCCAGACTCTTACTCCTTTAATATCCAACTGAGTGCTTTTCTTCTTGAATTTTCAGCTTAGTCACAAGACTCCCTATAGTCCACTAATGGAGTTATTTCTCAGCAGTTTGATATTAAAGCAGGATGATAGGGAATTTTATTAAAATAGCCTCATAGGAATGGGGAGAAGTGACAGCAACCATCCAAGAAAAGGTAGTGTTCTCTTTAATGTGTATCTGATGGGACTTTGGTGTACTTTGTGATGTGTAGTGAAAATCCTTCCATTAGTCATTCTTTTGTCCTTGGGGACCTGATTCTCTGAGTTTCTGAGCTTGCAAGCCTTACCCTAGAGCTCCTTTCCCAACCCTCCTGGATTGTATATGTGAAAGGGGATCTGGGCAGGTACTAGAGAGTATTTTCCAAATGTCCCGGCTACCCCTTCACCAGTAGGATAATTCTGTCTGTAAATGGGACACTTGATTAAAACTAAACACGATCCAAAACACTGGGTTGTGGTTACAGCTCAGTATGAGGCCTCTTTGGATGCAACAGGGAATCTAGAATCAGGTGTTTAGTTAGTGAAGAGGTTTTAGTTACAGAGTAATCAGAATTTCCTATCACCCTACCCAGATGCCTAATGAATGCAAATTGGTGACAGGAGACTAATAAACAGATGTCCCTGTTGTTTGTCAATTTTATTGTGGAGTAGAAAAAAGGTTATCATGTAAATGAGAACAGAAAACACATACAAATTATGCCACCACCAATCAATGTTAACCACCACCAATTAATGAATACTTTTTTCTCAATATTTTGCCTTGGTCTCACCACTGAGAAACCTACACTCTTTTCCAGGGTTCTTGAGTCATATGTGGAAAGTGCAATGACATTTCTTCTTGAAGCAGAACAAGTCCCAGTCTTGGTCATGAGTCATAATTCTAATGATCCTGGAAGAATCCAGAATCTGTGATCCTATTCCTTGGCCACTGGTAAGGTAGAAAGTGGGACTCATGGCTACACTGAATGCCCTCTTGGGTTCTTAGTTGAGTTCTCCTTGCTTCTTCAAAGTGTACAGAGCCATGTTCTTTAATCTGAGGTTCCCTGACCTCTGAGATTCAAATGACATGGGCTCTTATCTCATCATAGAGGGAGTAGGAATACCCAGTCACTTTTATATATATTTTACATTATTTAACTAAACATTTTTTTACTTAAAAATTATGGTTGGCACAATAATTTTATATACTCATGGGGTACTAAATAATCTGAATAGATATTTTAAAAAATTGAGTTTATTGGTACATTTTACACTTACATTATGATTCAACATTAAAACTTTGTACTGTTACATGGCACATCTTGATTCTCATTTTTCCCCTTCCTCTTGCCCTCTCTCTACACAAGCTTTATTTCCATTTTTTTTACTATGAATTTTTTTCTTTCTCTTCTTTATTGCCCCCTACCTTCCTTTTCCTTTTGAACACTTTCTTCCAATATCTATCATACATTGAATAGATATTACTCAAAAGAAGATATTTAAATGGCTAAGTCAATGGAAAAAATGTTTAATATACAAACCTTTTCTTTCTTTCTTCCTTTTTTTTTTTTTTTGGTACCAGGGATTAAACTCAACTTGCCAGGCAGGCGTGGTGCCACTGAACTACATTCCTGGCCCAAATCACTGATCTTGTCAGCAGGGAAATGCAAATCAAAACAACAGTGAGGTGCACCTTATCCCAGTTAGATCACATTCTAGTCCATAGAACAAGCTTAAGTAAATGCAAAGGAATAGAAGTTATTCCCTTCATACTATCAGACCATAGTGCCTTGAAACTGGAGTTGAATAGAAGAAATTCCAAGATCCTCACACACACATGGAAATTGAACAACACTCTGTTAACCAACCAGTGGGCCACGAAAGAAGTTAAAGAATAAATTAAATAGTTTCTACAACTAAATGACAACCCCAGCACAACATACAGGAATTTATGGGACACAATGAAAGCAGTTCTGCGAGGGAAATTCATAGCAGTGAATGCCTACACTCGGAAAATGGAGCAAACTGAAATAAACAATCTAATGATGAACCTCAGACAACTAGAAAAAGAGGAGCAAAACAAACCCAAAGCACATACTAGAGAGGAAATTATAAGGATCAGGGCAGAAATTAATGCAATGGAGACAAAGAGAACAATAGAAGGAATTAATGAATCAAAGAGCTGGTTCTTTGAAAGGATAAATAAGATTGACAGACCCTTAGCCACCCTTATCAAACACAGGAAGGAAAAGGCTCAAATCCATGCTATAAGGAATGAAAATGGGAAAATCAGTACAGATCCAGAGGAAGTCCAAAGGATAATAAACACATACTTTGAAAATCTATACTCCAAGAAGATGGAAAATGTAGAAATGGAAAGATTCCTAGACTTATATGAACTTCCAAAACTGAATGAAGAGGATATAAAAATGCTAAACATCCTGATATCAATCTGGGAAATTGAAAATGTAATAAAAAACCTACCAACAAAGAAAAGCCCTGGTCCTGACGGCTTCACTGCTGAATTCTACAAAACTTTTAAAGAAGAGTTAATACCAGTACTTCTCAATCTCTTTAATGAAATTGAAAGGGAAGCAGTACTCCCCAAATCATTCCTTGAAGCAACCATCACCTTGATT
>PVIC010012234.1:13977-40104 GCA_004025085.1 Thryonomys swinderianus | reverse complement strand
ACCCCCAAGAGACCACCCAGAGGCAGTGATCAGTAGAGAGCTGATCCTGATACCCTGGGGATAAAGTCTGCACCCCAAATTTTACACGATGATTTGGAAACAAGAATCACATCATGGCGATCATTTCCCAACAGGCTGAGACAGTGGCTTTCGAAATGAGGAAAGAAGAGAGTCCACCAGCTGGATGTGTGGCTCAGGAAACACAGAAACCGCTGGAGCCCTAGCAGTGCTGGATTTAGTATGCTCAAGAGCTGCTTTCTCTTGAAAAGCCTTGGACTAGAGTACTGGGATCTGTTCTGTCTCCAACACGGGAGAGTTTTAGGCCTTGCTTTCTGGTGGGGATGGTGGTGTGGGACAGGGACTCCAATTTACCGGAGTGGCTGGGATTAGCTACCCAAAATCAGTCACCCTTCTGGTCTCCAATAGCTACTGTCCCTCCAATGCTAGAGCTAATTGGGCAATTCCTTACAGGCAAATTTTAAAAAAATAAATGCCAGTGTGTAAACAAGTAAACACAAAAAGAAGAGAAAGGAAGGAAGCTCTCAACAGAGACCTGTGGTGGGATTTTCTAAGCATGGCCCATCGAGGTCGAGGAGGAAGGTGTTCTAAATCCTCTTCTTTGTGAATGATGATCAACTACCCAGGAAAGGCTGCTGACCTTGCTACCAATCTCTTGGTGACTTGTAAAAATGTAAGCAAGTTCTTCTATTTAACCTCTGGCTTAAATGAGGCCATTTCACAGAAGGGCCATGAATTGTTGGGGTATGGATGTGTAGGGTGTTGAAGCTCCTGTCTGGACCAAGCAGGGAGCCCCAGAAATCACTACGTACCTGTTTTACCAAAAAGATTGTTAAATCTTCTTGATATTGGAGAGCTCATCGAGAACACTGGTGTAGTTGAACCCAAGGATGTGGACTAGAAAAGAAGAAAAGGATTTGTTCAGAGCAGGGCCTCTAATCACTTCTCGGCCTTTTGGCTAAGATCAAGTGTAGAGCAGGGCCTGCAGGCCCGCAGGAGGGGTGGTCAGCTGCCCTCCAGTGGTCACTCACCTACACTTCCAAACCCACCCCTTTGGCCATGTGTAGATGTTGGGATTTAAAGGCACTGGAAAAACACCTTTCAAATACATGGGTTTCCTTTCATTTTTCTTCTTCTCTCCTCTCCTCTTTTCTCCCTCTTCTCTTTTTCTTTTATTGGCACAAGCAATCGGAGCAGGCTTTGTGCATGCTAAGCACACATTCTACCACTGAGCTAGACCCCCAGCTCAATATATATTTTGTGGTTTGGTAGGGTTTTCCTAATATTTCCTGACATGTAAAAAGCAATCCAATACATTCAAGGACAACAGTTGTCATGGTTTGTATCTAGATGTTCTCCAACAGGCTGGTTTTTAGGTGACTAGACAGGAGTGTCACAGCAGACTTGCCACGAGGAGGTGGGGGCCTCATCCCAGGAGGCCGGAGGGATCAGGGTGTTTCCTTCCCCTCTCTGATTCCTGACAGTCACACTGTGAGCAGGTTTTCCTCCCCACTCCCCTGTGCGGCGCTGCCCTGCCTTGGAGCCGGCCGACAATGGAGGGCAACGCTAGCCACAGTAGCCCTCGCCTTCCCTACACTGCAGGTGTTTGGTATTTTTTTCCAGGAACTGGGAAACTCAGACAATGATTGTGCTTCAAAGTTTTATCTACTATGTTTGTGCAAGTTGTTTTCTCTAATATTCAGAATGCCTCCAAAGACTGTCTTCCATTTAAAGTTGCATTTTAAGCTCAAGTTTAGCTTCTCTGTCGCTTAATTACCTACTTAAAGACCTTAGTTACCTACTGAATGACCACTTTGGGGCTCTGCTTAAGGTGAGGTACAGAGACTACTCAGCTGTCTATGCCCAAATGAGGCACAGCAGTCGAGGGGCTTGTGTTCAACCCCTGATACGAGTCCCGAGGTAAGAAGCAGCAGCTCCTCACACTAGCAGAAGACACGATGCTACCAGCCGAAAAGGCTTCGAGGAGAGCGATTACCTTCGAGTGCTGGGAAGACCGTCTGGACAGTGAAAACTTGTTCAGTAGTGTTTCCTGCACCTGCATTGTTTAAGAGAAGTCGTGTAAAGTCAGCCTGTTGCACACTTCCGACTTTTCTAGACCCACAGAACCGTTGGCGTTCTTACCTTCTGATCCCAGAGGCAGCCGAAGAGCAGAATGAATAATCCCTGGGGGAAGAAGTAGGAAGAAGCCCATTTTAATCATGTCCCACTGTCCAGTGAAATGGGATATATAATTGCCTGGTTGGGAATTCTTCCTACCTTTTCACTTCTCTGAGTTTAGGGGTAAGTCCAGGGTCGACACTAGGGCCCTAACTAGCATATCAGGAGACTGTTTTCTAATTCTCTTAGGTGGGAATGGTACATCCTGCTATTATGCTATTCAACGGTGCTCATGTCCAAATTATTCCCCACCCATTTGCGCTGGGAATCTGCAGCCTGGGTGAGATAATGGTTCTTTTGAACGAAAGCACAGTGTGAGAATCATCACTAAGAACCACAGAGCTTAGAGTCACCGGCCCAAAAGTGGGACTTAGGGTTTGCAGGGTTGTGTCCTGAGCACCCATGAAGCAGCACCTCAGCTTCCCCTTGAGACCCGCTGACAGCCTCCGCAGAGCTCCCAGGAGCCTGCAAACTTGGGCAAATGTTTCCTATCCTCACCCTTCCCCAAGGGTGGAACAGAATTAACCGCTCCACGCCCCACACTTGTTGTGCACATCCGTGTCACAGCTCTTCTAGCAAAGTGGCCTATACTCTCACCAGCTAGCTGCTGCAGGAGGGCAGAGACACATCTGCATTGTATATAATTATCAAGCAGACTGTCTGGTATGCATAGGGATTCATTGTTTTATCCTTCAACGACTGTTTCCATAGAAACCATGTGGTACATAGCATCCACTTACTTCAGGGGATGTTGGGGATTCTGCTGTGGGCAAAGGTCTGCTCCACTCACTGGGGACACTGTGCTGGGCAGTAAAGGTGGCCTCACCAAAACGGGTCACTGAGAGCTCATGGGGACAGTGGAGACAGCCCTTCGCGTAGTAACGGTATTTTCCCTTTGGAAATAACCAACAGCAAGAGGGTCTTGGAAAAGTAGCACCAAGTTGAAGTCTGTGACGCCCCTCTTGCTTGTGTTATCAGGGCATTTGGAAGACACTGGTGCAGTGATGCTAAGGTGTGGGTGACAAGGAGTCACAGGTCCCCAGGAGCAGAGGACATGCCATGCTGCCCTCTCGAGGAGCTCTGCGAGGCTGGGCCTCCTCCACTCGGAACCCACGGGGTTCCTAAGTCTGTTTATGTTCCCATCATTCATTGACCCCTCAGGCCTGACGTTTCCCCAGGGTCCTGGACCAGAACTCACCTGGAAGGCATTGAGCAGGGTAAATATGATATGAAAGATGGCACTGCTTCCCTGGAACACGGTGGCCAGACCGAAACCCCACGTGAGCCCCAGGAGCGGCGTGAGGACCCCAATGCTCTTGCTGATCTGAAACAGGCTGTTCCTCTCCTGCGTGTGAGGCTTGTCTCCGATGGACGGCCTCAGGATCTTGGTGATGACCACGACAGTGACAGTCATGTTCACCACCACGATCATCAGCGCGGGGATGACGAAAGCCAGCAGGGCCTTGGTGTCGTCCCAGTTGAGCCAGCAAGCGTTCTTCCTCGTGTAGACCTCCTGCGGCTGCGTGGCCGCCACCGTGATTACCGAGATGACCAGGGGGCAACCGTAGCCGAGACAGAAGGCAACGGCTTTCTGCATGGACTTGCTCGTGTCGTGCAAGATAAAGACCAGGCGGTAGAAGAGCATGAGGCCCAGCGTGAGCATCCAGAAGAACACGCTGAGGTAGAAGAAGTGGATGAAGAAGGTGGCGGCCACACAGGCCGTGTCGTTGAGTGGGTAGTGGTAGTCCTGGACGGCGGCCGCCACAATGAACCAGGCGTCGGCGAACAGAAGTGAGGCGGCAATGTTCACAATGCAGGTGTGGCGCATGTAGGACGTCCGGTTCTTGGTCACCGACTTCCACACCACTGCTTCCACGACGAGGCAGGCTGCCAAGCTCAGGATGGAGAAGCCCAGCCCGATGTAGGAAATGATATCCAGCAGGATCTCCAGCAGAGAGCCCCGGTCCGGGGAGTCCGGGGACATGAGGATGGAGAAGGAGGTCAGGTGGTCACAGGTACAGGAGATGCTGTCCTTGTCCACACTGTTCACGCGGCACCCACGGCTGTCCCAGCCCCCAGTGTGGTTGGACAGGCTGAAGTTCCAGAAGACGCACATGATTTGCCCTCCTGATCCATGGTTGTTTTTGAAAGTCATGGAGATCTCGAAGGGGGCAGTGACGTTGTGGCTGACAGTGGTGGTCAGCACCAAACTGTTGGCGAAAGGCTTCTTCTGTGCATCCTGGCCGAGGATGGCTTTGAGCGTTGGGAAAGCCATGGTAACCACTGATGTCTCCTCCTGCAGGCCACCCAGCTGATGCTTTCCGATGGTCACGTTGCCCCAGAGCTCGGAGTCTGGGAAGTGGAAGTTCTGCTGGTAGTTGTGGGGCTGCCCGGGTTTTACCACCATGCTCCCCATCTGCACGTTGGGGTGGCGGAGGAATGCAAAGTCACCATCTCCTGGTCGCAGGGCTTTGGTGAACCGCTCCACTGAGTGTAGCAGCTGGGAGCTCTGGCCACTCTGGTCCTGCTGCAGGGCCTCCCAGGTGCCCAGGACAGACTTGCCCAGGATGACATTCACAGTGGCCAGCACATCCTACAAGGGACACACACCCACAAACCCTCTCAGCTGCAAAAGAGACGAAAGGGCCAGGCGTGGTGGCTCACGCCTGGAATCCCAGCATTCGGGAGGCAGAGATAGGCGGATTGCTGAGTTCGAGGCTTGCCTGGGCTACATAGTGAGCTCAGGGCCAGCCTGAACTACAAAGCAAGACCCTGTCTCAAAAAAAAAAAAAAAAAAAAAAAAAAAGAGACGAAAGGAACCTTTCCCTGAATAGCACCGAGAGGAGAGAAGAGGAAGAGGTGGGCAGAGCGGGAGGCACAGATGGCGCCCGTGATGCTCCCCTGAGCGTTCATTCGGTGACTACAAGCACCCTCCCGCCCTGACTTGGGCCAACTCAGCAGGCTGCTGTGGGGATCAGCGCTTTGTTGGGTTTTATCTGAGTGTGCCACTCCAAAGAGGCTTTTGCTGGATGGCAGGGTACCTACCTGCAAGACTGTCTCAAGAGGACTCTGACATGCCCTGAATCCTATTCTGTACACATCCTAAAAACCTTGAATTCCTTGCTTTCCTGGACAACACAGAGGAATTCATTCTACTCGATCTTCTTAAGGCCCCCAAATGAATTCCGGAAACACCGTGTGGTGTCCTAAAAGCCCTAGGCGGCAGGATCTAATACTCAGATCCAGTACTCTAGAAAAGACAGGGAGGTCGCCGCGGTGGGGGGCAGACAGAACCCAGCCCTGAGGGGTGACGGGCGACCCCCAGGCTCCAGCCTCACCTTCATCATCTCTGGGTTCACGTGGGACGGGACCGACGAGATCAAGTCAAGGATGTTGACGATGGCGCCCAAGCTCCCGGGGGACGACTGGAGCTCCTGCTCCTCCCGGCCGGCACTGACTGAAAGATTCTTCAGGTACGTGGGGAGGTTCTGGTCCTGCGAGGGGCTCTTGATCAGCGCCTAGCACGGCAAAGCCCAGCAAAAGGAAAATGTGTGAATCTTCCAGCTCACGGGTCCTGCCGATCCCTTCACACAGCCCCGCACGGCTCTGGCTTCAGACTGTATTTTCGATCTTCCTTGATTAGGATAATTTGTATCTGTTGTGTTTTCAGCCATCTAGGTCTAACACAAATGCCAAGGTTCCAAGTGGTGAATAAGTGAGTAGTGTCTACGAATTATCAGTCTGAGGCCAAGGTGAATTGATCTCTCTACTTTGTCTGCGTTTATAATTACACTCTGATCGCTTCTCGGCCTTTTGGCTAAGATCAGGTATAGTATAATTACGCTCTGCACATAGTGGGTATTTTAACATGTTCAGTGTGAGACAAGCAGAGAGACAGAAGGTAATATGCTAAGACACAAATCAGTATTACCGTATTTCTCAGCTCTTCCATTCTCAATGGTAAGGTCATCAGAGCTGGGGTCTAAAGATACCTCTGTCCTTTATAAGCCCACTAGCTGTATCTCAGGGATTTATTGATTATCGTTCAGGGAGCTGTAAGCATCTCTAGTGCACAACACATTCAGTACAGAAGCCCCCCCCTTAGTGGTTCTGACCAAGACAGGAATTTCCCCTGCTACATAGCAGCAACCTGAGTCACCCTGCAGAAAGAGAGGTCGCCAGCAAGGATTGGAGGCTTCTCAGACCTAGAAAAGCCTGAAGCTCGGGTACTTCTTCCTATCTATGTCGGTCCTCTTTCTGAGAACACTGTAGCTGTTTGACATCAAAGTCACTCAAAGGAGATGGCTAAACCGGGTGTGGTGGCTCACGCCTGTAATCCCAGCACTCCCGGAGGCAGAGGCAGGAGGATTGCTGAGTTCGAGGCTTGCCTGGACTACATAGTGAGCTCAGAGCCAGCCTGAACTACAAAGCGAGACCCTGTCTCAAAAAAAAAAAAAAAAGAGATGGCTAAGAGAAACAGTGTAATGCACTGACCCTCACTGCTAGACGCAGAGCTGGCCCTGCACAGAACACCTGCTTTGATTTGTCGGATTTAAACCTCTCTGGGCTTGTGTCTCTTTTAGAAATATGCACACAACAGTAGCTTTTGGAGCAATACCCGGCATCCCTGGCCCATTTTCCTGAGCGTAAGAAATCTGCCACTCAAATGGGTCCTCATCGAGAGGACAGGGCAAGGCTCACCTCTGCCACCTGGAGCAGGCCATTGATGGGGGGCGAGATGCAGCCCTTCCGCTCCACCTGCCACTGGGAGCCCGCACATCTGTAAGTGATGGTCCCGCCGACGGCGCTGTCTGGGCTCCTGGAAACATCTGAGAACCGGCACAGCTTCTCGATGACTTTGCCAGGCTCCCCGACTCCGATGGCTGGGTCTCGGCATGTGACATTCTTCCCTGAGTTGGGAAATGGAAAAGCAAAGATCACCGAAATGAGAGGACAGGCGCAGCAGGGCAGGACTGAGGGTGAACTCCTGACTGTCTTCACTCCGTGGCCTTGTGGAGGCCCTGGCTTGACAGGGGCCCGCCCTGCTTCCCACACAGGGCTGCCTTTCCTCGCCGGACTGCTTTCCTCTGCGCCTCGCTCCCACCTCCAATCTCTAGAGCACCGATGGGCGAATGAGTCCCAGGTGAAAATGCACTTACTGGGAACCAGGGTGAGTTTCATGGAAGAGCTGCGGACCGAGCTATTGGCAGCATTGGTGAAGTGACAGAACACATCGACGCTTTGCGGGCACCGGGAGACAGAATTGGCAGTGGAGTTGAACTTGTAGCATGCTTGCTTTCCCTTCACATCTTTGACTGAAGATAGAGGTGTGGAGTGCAAGAAGTCATGACACGCATGTCCAAAGCCCAGTTTGGTCAAGACGACCCAACGTCAATAAGCCTGTCCAAACTTTCCCAGGAATGGATCACATCACATCTTTCACATTCTGTGAACAACACTTCTGGCAGCGTTCAGATGCACCCCGCCACCTACCAAAAGCCCATCATGCCCCCTGGGCCTTGCTCCATCCCATTCCGCCTGGGCCATGTTGGTTTAGCATCATCTCTTCCTGGGTCTTTCTTCATCCATCGCTCCTACAGAGGTCAACCCTGCTCCTCTATCCTGACATCTTCCGGGTTTCAGCACCCCAAAGGCTCTGTACATTCACGCCTTGACCATGGCTGTCCAGATGTTCATGTATCTCAAGCCCCAGCCTCACCCCACCATCCCCTTCTGGGTGGCCTTTTCTCAACGCTCCAGGCTTTCCTGGACTCCTGCCTGGTGGCACTGGCCCTGCTCTTCCAACCTGTAGCGCTCATTTCCAATATTTACTGCCTTGTGTGTGGCCAGCAATGCATTGGGCCTTTATAGATACTGAAATATGGGTCTAAATCCTTTTCCTTTGTTGCTTAGTATGATGTCTTGTCTTGATCAAATCCTTAAGTTAATGAAAAACATTATCGAGTTTGGGAAGACCCCTGCGCTGAGAGATTTGCAATTGTGAGCTTGTGTTTGGTTGACTTTCAACCCAGCAATCTTGAGGGAGCAGGACAGGATTTAGGATGAGGATGTGAAGGGGGGACATGGGTGACATGAGGTGCCAACTAATGAGCAGCTTTATGCTGAGGACTCTTCAGCCTGGAGTTCTTGAACCTCGCACCTAGCGAAAGGCCAGAGCCTGAGGCTGGGGAGGAGGGAGCACACTCAGAATCCTCATCGCCCTGCACCGTGGCAGAGAGATTCTGTTTCCTGGCCTCTTTCTGCTGAACATGTCACCCTTGGAAGGTCCTGACATCATGCCCATAGGGTTGGGTGCCTCATCTACTGCTTAGGGAGCAAGAGCTTTTCCTTTTGCCCCTCCGGGCAAAGCTCTGGGTAACTGACTTGGCACATGCCTGTAGGGAAGCCTCAGCATTATTTCTACTTTCTTTTCCTCTATGGTCTCGATGTTTCGCTATTTCTCTTATTTCTTACATGTTCAGTGATGCATTTAAGATTGTGGTCTGCCTTTTTCTTCCAGGGTCCTGGAGATGGATCACAGGGCACCCTGTGCACTGGGCAGGTTCACCCTGAGCTTGGTCTCCAGCCCCACGTCTCTCCTGCGGCACGGAAGGAGGCTCCCAGACTGCTCTGCCAGCCACCTTTGGGGAAGGCAACTCCCACAGTGGCATCTCGATCCTGCCTTCTGCAGCTCCCATTACGGAGGATGGACGCACCTTCCCAGACTCGGAAGATGCACCCTCAAACTGCAGAGCAAAATTAGGAAAGCTCATGGGGTCTGCTCTGTTTCACCCTGTCTCTGACAGTCTCTCTACCTGAGAGCTCAGCATTTGCGTCTTACCAGCAGGGAAGAAGGCAGAGTCCATTTGGAATGTCACCGTGTAGCCCTCGTCCTCCTCCACACAGCACCGGAAGTGATGGGAATCCGTGCACAAACCACTGGCTTGCAAAGGATCGATCATGATGTTCGACTCCAGAGGCAGCGGGTGGACTGTGACGTCTTTGGTGGCCACACTGTATGTGTCCTTATATCTGAATACACAGTTGTACGTTCCTGAGTGGGATGAAGACAAAGGAGAGGGGGAGAAGCAATTGTCGGAAAGGCCAAGAGTGGGCTTAGCTTGGGAAAATACACAGGAGAGAAAATGGTGGGTCAGTCTCCCTCCTAGGTCTCCAGCCACCTGGTCAATGAAGCAAAGAGCCCTAAAACACTTATACTTAAGTAAAATTAGGTGGCTGACACCAGGTTAAGGGTAGAATTGAATCTCAAACAGTTTCCCAATTTCTACTCCAAGGCTGTTCCACGAACCCAGGGAACAAATGAAAAATTTGACACATGCAGGGCCGAGGAAGTTGTAAAGAGAATTGTAGACTTGTTGAGCATTATGATGTCGTGAGCCCCCTTCTCCATCTCCAAGGGACACCCTCAAGTGCCCAATGATGAGAGGAGCAGTAACCTTAAGGGAATGGCAAAAGCTCAGGCTCTGGTGCCAGGACACTCACTCAGATCCTGGCCCTAGGGGTTCCCTCACATCTGTAGGATGGAACATCATCCCCAAAGGTTACCACATCCACTGTGAGTGGTTGGCATAGTATGTCCAGGTCAAGCCTGGCATGGCACCTGTCCCTTTCTACATCCCATGATCCTGTGTGGCTGTCCACTCACCATTCCACGCCCTGGTCGAGGTCTGCACAGTCAGCACAGACTCAGCTCCGTCAGGAAGGCGTCTTGTGGCATAAAACCTTTTGTGTATCTTAATTCCACCAGAAGTGTTCCAGTATACCTCATCATAGTTACGCATGTCACTGGTACATTTTATAGAAAAGCTTTGTCCCTCAGAAACAGAAATTGGGTCCGGGGTTATTGTTAGTTTGGCTGAAAGAATGCAAATAAGACAAATAAAACAAGGCTGACAACATGTCCACTGTTTGGTCTTTCTGGTGACACTGACACAAATAGAACTGGACAGAGAGATGGCACATGGGGTACAATGACCGTGCTGAGGGTACCTGGCTGCTCCTGGGCTTTCTGGGTGGCTAGGCTGCCGATGGTGACACTCTGAACTGTACTCCCTTCCGTCGTGTACCCCAAGAGCTTGGGCTGCTCCCCTTTGCGTGTGGAATTATCGCCTGATGGTCAGCAGGGTGAGAGGTGCACATTAGGGGTGTTGACTTCACCCCAGATCCCTCCCCACTGTTTGGTCTTTCTGGTGACATTGACACGAATAAAACTTAGAGAGAGAGAGGGCACATGGGGTACAGTGACCGTGCTGAGGGTACCTGGCTGTTCCTGGGCTTTCTGGGTGGCTAGGCTCCCACTGGTGACACTCTGAACTGTACTCCCTTTCGTCGTGTACCCCAAGAGCTTGGGCTGCTCCCCTTTGCGTGTTGAATTATCTCCTGATGGTCAGCAGGGTGAGAGGTTCACATTAGGGGTGTCAACTTCACCCCAGAGCCCCAGTGTTTGGTCTTTCTGATGACACTGACACAAACAGAATTGGAGAGAGACGGCACATGGGGTACAGTGACCGTGCTGAGGGTACCTGGCTGTTCCTGGGCTTTCTGGGTGGCTAGGCTGCCGATGGTGACACTCTGAAATGCACTCCCTTCTGTCATGTACCCCAAGAGCTCAGGCTGCTCCCCTTTGAGTGTGGAATTATTGCCTGATGGTCAGCAGGGTAAGAGGTGCACATTAGGGATATTGACTTCACCCCAGAGCCCCACTGTTTGGTCTTTCTGATGACACTGACACAAACAGAATTGGAGAGAGACAGCACATGGGGTACAGTGACCGTGCTGAGGGTACCTGGATGTTCCTGGGCTTTCTGGGTGGCTAGGCTGCCGATGGTGACACTCTGAAATGCACTCCCTTCCATCGTGTACCCCAAGAGCTCGGGCTGCTCCCCTTTGGGTGTGGAATTATTGCCTGATGGTCAGCAGGGTAAGAGGTGCACATTAGGGATATTGACTTCACCCCAGAGCCCCACTGTTTGGTCTTTCTGATGACACTGACACAAACAGAATTGGAGAGAGACAGCACATGGGGTACAGTGACCGTGCTGAGGGTACCTGGCTGTTCCTGGGCTTTCTGGGTGGCTAGGTTGCCGATGGTGACACTCTGAAATGCACTCCCTTCCGTCGTGTACCCCAAGAGCTCGGGCTGCTCCCCTTTGGGTGTGGAATTATTGCCTGATGGTCAGCAGGGTAAGAGGTGTGCATTAGGGATATTGACTTCACCCCAGAGCCCCACTGTTTGGTCTTTCTGATGACACTGACACAAACAGAATTGGAGAGAGACAGCACATGGGGCACAGTGACCGTGCTGAGGGTACCTGGCTGTTCCTGGGCTTTCTGGGTGGCTAGGCTGCCGATGGTGACCCTCTGAACTGTACTCCCTTCCGTCGTGTACCCCACGAGCTCGGGCTGCTTCCCTTTGCGTGTGGAATTATTGCCTGATGGTTAGCGGGGTGAGAGGTGCACATTAGGGGTGTCGACTTCACACCAGAGCCCCACTGTTTATACTTTCTGATGACACTGACACAAACAGAATTGGAGAGAGAGACGGCACATGGGGTACAGTGACCGTGCTGAGGGTACCTGGCTGTTCCTGGGCTTTCTGGGTGGCTAGGTTGCCGATGGTGACACTCTGAAATGCACTCCCTTCCGTCGTGTACCCCAAGAGCTCAGGCTGTTCCCCTTTGCGTGTGGAATTATCGCCTGATGGTCAGCGGGGTGAGAGGTGCACGTTAGGGGTGTTGACCTCCAACCCCCTAAAGATGCCTCTGGGAGGATCAGGCTGTGTTAGTGGAACCACTTCCTGCCTATTCTGTGAAACTACCTTTCCACCGCCTCATGGTGCATCTCAGCTCCAATAACTCTTCTCTGCTGCCCTGAGAGCTTCCAGCTGAACCTTCTGCTCTGTGTCTCTGTGTCCTCTGCCTTTAGTTAGGGTCAGGTCCACTGTCCGGGCTTAACAAGCAAGAGTGAATCCTGGAACTACCTCTCCATGTAGGAAATCATAAAGCTCCATGTCTGAATCACTACATTTTGATCAAACTGGGACATATGGCACCTTAACATTAAGCCTATATGATGGCATGATGAAAATTATGTATTAGGTACAGTTATAATAATTGTATTTGCTATTCTGTCTGAAAATGTCCTCAGATTCATGAGAAATTTTCATACAAAATGTTCATGAGGCCATGTCCAAAACAAAAGCTTCTACAACTGTCCCAGTACTTTGGCCTCTGGGCTCTACTGTTTCCTCTTTTTAAATGTGTTACACAGGTTAATAGGTTTCATTTGGGCAGATCTGTTCAGGCACAGAACACAGTTTGCCCATCCTCCTGGCCCTACCCTCTACCCTAGTTCCACATTTTGAGGGTCAACATATATGACAGTTTGCTATCTTTCCCTGCTCTCAGAGCTCTTCTTCTACACGGGTGACTTTCAGAATGTCACTTGCTTCTCTCTGCCCCAGGAAGAGAGCTTCATGCCTTGAGCTTTCCCAGTGTAAAAGCTCAGTCTCAGTCTTCATCAAAAGAAACCACCACATTGTTTAGCAACCAGGGTTTGGGGGTGCAGAGCCCAGGGAAAGCCACGCATGCGTGGTACTCTGTGGCCCTCACTGCCCATGCGGATCCAGAGACAGCTCCTTAACACGGAGCTGAGTCTGTAGAGTGAAGAGGCTCCTGGAACCCCAATCTGCTTCTCTGGCATGTGTACTATCAGGCCAAGGTGTTTTCAGCAAAACACACATGGCCTTCAGACACACAGCACGTTTGCAGATAGGAGTTACTCCGAGCCATCTGGATATGGTGATGTTGCCGGGAGTCGGCCACTGCCCTGACAAATACATGACTACTTGGAACTCCTGAGAGTTTTGTAGATCGGGAGGGCCTGCTGGGATCTACGACATCATTGTACAAATGCTGAGTGACCAGAACAGAGCCAGCTGCTTTTAGCAGTCCTTTCTAAGTTTAGAAAAGGGGGGTTGATGATATACCCAAAATAGTTCATCTTTGTAAGAAGGGTGGAAATACAACTCTAGCTGTGGGTGAAATTAGGCTTTGTGGGAGAAATGATACTTTTAAGGTTAAATTTATACTAACTAGACTGCAGGGAGAAGTTTAAAAAGTACTGTTTCGACTTTAAAATGGTAACAAAATACCAAGTTGTTAAAGCTTCGGGCAGCATTATTTCTGGAACTGGTGAAGTGGGAGACAAGAGACAGAGGGAACCGGCTGCTGTGGGAAGGGAGGGCACGTGGAGCCTTTGCACAGACTCTGGTAACAGCACAGAACTGAGCCTGTCCTCATCTCCCCCTTCTGGCTCACAGGAGAATGACCCATCTGGCCCACAGGGACCCTCCTTCCTGCCCTTCCCAATTTAAAAGCTTCCACTTAAATGTGACGCTTAAATGTCACAGAGGGAACACTCTTCCATCCCCTATTGTACGGTTGGCTCTCATGCCAGCCTGCTCCGAGGGAGTGCCAGCCGTCCTTGCCCACGGCACTCCCAGTGGCTCACAAATGCGGCTGCACCCCGGCCAGCACTTCAGGGACAGAGCTCTTACCCACAGGGATGAAGGCCACTTCTATGGTCTTGCTGCCTCTGGCTCCAAAACTGCTGATAAACTCGCACGTGTAGGTGACGTTCCTGGGGCACGGGGTGCTGGTGGCCTGCACAGTGTACCTGCTGCAGCCCGAGGCCACGTCCTCCTCCTCGTACCCTGTGAGCACAGAAGCAACTCTGCTGTGGCTGCCGGCTGACTGCGTCCATCCGGCACCAATACATTTTGGTGGAAATGGTTATGACCTCTCAGTCACCAGAAGTTTCGGACCTTAAAAGTGCGCCCTTCCCAGAAACCTCACACTCTTGTCCAGGGCTCTAGGACGCCCGTGTCTGAGTTCTTTCTCCCCCTGTCTCTCCACCCTCCCTCCCCCTGCACCCTGCCCCCGCCATCCTTTCCTAAGACTCTCTTCTAAACCTCTTTCGAAACTGAAAGTAAAAGAACAATCTTCTTGACTTGTGGCAAAGTAAGTCCACCGTTTCAGCTCTGGCTGGCTGATTATGATATGAGATATTTTGATTGACAGGAAGCCTGCTCTCCTCCCTAGTTCCCAAACCTCTGCTCAAATTGCCCAATTTCTGTCTCCTGGCCCACAGGTCCAGGCTTCCCCACCCCTCTGTGAGGCTCTGACCTGTGAAAAGCCCCTGTCTGCAAGTCCCCGGGGCCCTTTCATCACCCTGGACCTTCCTGTGCCTTTCACTTCCCCCGTGTTTCCCTTCAGCCTTCTCTTGTTATATTAGTGCACACTTGACGTACAGAGTGGAGATATTCAGCTGGGGGAGGTGGTACATGCATAGATCCCTGATCATTTCCAATTCTTCCTCCTTTCCCCCTCCTCCTGATCCCATCCCTAGCCCCAGGTCTACCTTTCACTTGCCTGTCACTGATCCTTTATTTTATTCATTTATTTACAGTTTAGGTTTCTTACCTATATTTAACCTGGCACGCCCAGCTTGTCATTGGCCTTTACCCTCTATCAAAGCCCCCTTCAAGGCCCACGGGGCCACCTCTCCCTATCTCCAGAGCCCATCCTCGGCCCCTAAGCTAAAAACCGTCTTCCCCTTGTGAGGAAAAAACATTTGGACTACAGTGACTAACGCTTTATAGGAAAAACAGTGCCCTTAAAACTGAACTGATACTAAGGATGCTAAAGGAAGCAAGCATTCAATAACACTGTCTCAACTTTAAAATAGTAACGAAATGTCAGGTTATTGAAAGCTTTCTGTAGCACCATTTCCTGGACAGGCTGAAATGGAAGAAGAGAAATGATACTTTGAAGACTGAATTGATACTAACTAGACCGAATTGGGGCATTAAAAAGAAAACAGTTTCCAAAAGAAATGCCCTTGCTGGAAAGTTCAGAAACCCAGGTCCACATGCCGAATGGATTCTCCCACCACCTCCAGCTCCACACACGTGATTCATTCTTCCCCTGACAAAACCTGCGTGCCTTCCTGTTTCCTCTCCTCCCCACTGGTAGCTCCCCAGGTGAGAGACCTTGGTCACCCACAGCGACTGCCACTTCCTCACATTGTCCCTCCACGCAGGCGTTAGGGATCGTTTTTTGATGTGTTTCTGAAACATTTCTGTCTTAGCCCCAGTTCACCGCCGTGAGCGCTGGAAACTGTTCCAGCTGAGCCTCTGTCTTCAGTTATCTGCCCTTCAATCTACTGTTTATGCTGCCTGGACATACATTATTTTTCTAAAGTGCAGCGCTGAGTGTCTATCTTAAAATCTTACTACCGGGTAGAATATCATAAAAATCTCCTCAGTGTAGTGGATGACACATAGCATGGTTATAACCCACCTTCTCTCAATCTCATTCTACATCTTTCTCTCAAAAACTGGGTTTTAGGCCCAGGGATTTAGTTCAGTGGTTCCAGCATTTGCCTTGCAAGCACAATTTCAATCCCCGGTAGCAAAACAAAAATAAACAAACAAAAAACTGGTCCACCGAGGTCACCTTCCCTCGTCTTCCGGCCGACTGGCACTCATCCATAAAGGGCCAGTTTTCCGACCACCTAGCCTGAAGACAGCAGGCCGCGCAGGAGGGAGTGCGCCAGAAGTGAGGCCGTGCAGTGGGAGGGTCCCAGAGGAGCGGGCTCAGGTGGGACACAGTGATGCCGGAGGGAAGCTTGGCCGGGGGCCTGAGACACCCAGAGATTTCATGGAAATGGTGGCTGTGGCTCTGGCGTGTGGCTGTGGGGGCCGTGTGTCTCTAAAGCAGTACTCCTTGCAGAAATCCACCTCGCACCCAGCTGGGGTGGGGTGGGGTGGGTCGGGAGGAGGCTCAGTCGCTGGGGTCTGAGTCCTCCATGTCTTTTAAACTAGAGTCAGTGTGTTCTGGTCTCCTTCACACACCAGAACCTCGGCCTTTTGCCTCCCTGCCTCCCAAGAGGGCGATTAGCGATACAAGAGACACTTTTGCTGTCTCATCTCTGGGTGCCAGTGGTGTTGCTGGGTAGAGTCTGGGGTTGCTGCCAAGCACCCAACAATGCACAGGATAACGCAGATAAGGAAGATTAGAGCCCACGTCGTTCACGCCCAGGCTGAGGAACAAGGCCTCCACTAGATGCCACACACGGTTTTGCATGAAGACTGGATTCTGCAGTTGAGGCTGAAAACTGCTGGTGGTGAGGGTACCAAGCAGCAGCCTGCAGACCACGGGGGGCACACGCAGCCTGGCAGGCTGGACCCGTCACCAGAGAGGGACCCAGCTCCATGAGGACAACAAATGCGTCTCAGAGCAGAGCTGGGCTGGGGTGGGCACACTGTGCCTCACCACTGCTGCAGAACGGGCAGTGCCGGGCCCGCACAGAGGTGCACACTTGTGTCACTGTCTCGGCAGTATGCCTCGTAGTGGAATACGGTTTCCTAAAATGTAACCATTCACTATATCTTTTGAGCACACCTTATAACTGAATGCATTCAATCTGCCTTGGTAACCTTTTTTGAGGGGGTACCTGGGATCGAACTCAGGCCCTATCTGCTTCCGAGGTAGGCGTGGTGCCACTTGAGCTAAATCCCCGGCCCATCTGCCTCAGTAACTTTCATGATAATGATGCAACCCTTCAAGACCATCCGCTTTTCCTCAGTGTGCTGGGAGATCTTCTCTTGTTACTCCTCGTAAACACAAATCCTAGGCTGGGCAAGGTAGTGCACGGCTGGAACCCAAGCACTCAGGAGTGTAAGGCGGAAGGATCTTCCAGTTCAAGAACTACATATAGAGACAGCATCTCAAAACAAAACAGAACAAACAAACAAACAAACAAACCAAAATAAAAACAAAGCTCTCAGAAAAAGACCCAAGTAGTCTCCCTTTGCTGATTATTTCCCATCTTCTCATTGTCCCAGAACACCTTGAAAATGAGAAGACTCATGCATTCAGCTCTGAATACCTTGGAGTAACACACTGTGCTAGATTCTTCCTCTCTGGAAAACTAGGTGGTAAAACAAAGTGCATGTTTGGCAAAAGAGCCACAGAGAGAGGTTGCCAAGGGCTGGAGGAAGAAGGGCCCAGTGCCAGAGCAGAGGCTAAATTCATCGGACAGCTGACAGGGAGGCCACCAGGCAGCAGCCCTGTGGCAGGAAACCTATTGTCCTGAGGTGGACTCAGCCCACCCTGGGGTCTCGGCATAGGAATGTCACAGAGGGGTCCAGGGTGGGTCTGGAACACCTCCAATTTCCTGGTTCCTCGCAGGGCCTCTTCCAGCCCCTCTTCCAGCCTTGGAAAGCTTCCCCAGCAGGACAGCAGGAACTGTGCAAGTCTCTTTGCCATCTGTCAGTGCCCGCAGAACGCCTACACCTCCTCTTCCTTAAAGGCAGGAAAGTGACTGGTGGCCCAGGTCTGTATTTCCAAGTTCCCATATGCCTTTCCCATCCTCCTCAAGCCTGTAAGCACAAACTGAAGCTCTGCAGGTGAACTTGTTTTGCTAAACACGTGTGCTCAGGAAAATGTGTGTGTAAATTGGTCTTCGGACAGATTTAAAGCCACACAGTCCAAGAGTAGAGGTTTTGTAAACCTCACTCATGTGCAGAGGCTGGCACACGGGTGACTCCCATGGGCAGAGTCACATTTTACTTTGCTTTGGTTTTTCTTCAAAGACAAAAACAAAACAACACTGGTGTTTCTTAAGAGCTGACTGCCCCTACCTGGTTTCCAGGCAGAAAATAAACTTCCTCCATCCAATATGCCTGGCCAACTAACTGCCACTGGCCACAGGACTGAAAAGATCTTGTAACACAAGATCTGTGGGGAGTCCTAATTATTTTCTTTTTATAGCATGACAACCTTGGATAAGTCATTTAATCTGGACTCAGTTTCTTTACTCTCACATTGAAGACAAGAATCCCAGCTTCAAACCTGTGATCAAGTTCAGGTATAATTAAAAAACTTGTCCTTGTTTTAAATGAGCCAACCACTAACTGCTATGGAAAACAGTCACAATGTCTGGCTCCTCTTATTACTAACAGCATATGACAGAAAGCTAAGTCAGTTAGAAATTATTACAAGGCAATTAGACAAAGCTGGGCCCTAGAGATAGAAAATAATTGAGGCACATTCACTGGTTAGCATTATACAAACAAAAGAGGTACTGCTTCCTCTAGAGATGAGTAGCAGGGATTGATACTCTAAATAAACATCAATCTCCCTAGCCCATTCCCTTTCTGGAAACTTCTTGTACAGGACTTGCTTCCCCATCAGAGCCCCCATTTGATCACTAGTACCTAAGTGACTGTACCTGTAGTTACCAGGGATGGAACCCAGGACCTTGAGCTTATGAGGTGGGCACAGTGCCACTTAACTAAATCCCAGCCCATTTGTCATCTTTTTGGTTGGTCCCACCTCGTGCCCACCTTATAGTTTTCCATCAGGTTTTACAGTTTTGCCTCACCTTGAACCTGCCTCACCCTTTGCTCAACAAAACATCTTTGAAAAGCGGAGTGCATAGGCAGCCCGTTTTCCAGTCCTCCTCTGCCTCTCGTAGAAGCTATCATTCTCTCAATAAATTTTCCCTACTCTTAACCTCCATTGTTCCTAGAATTCATTCTTTGATTTTAGAAAACACGAACTTGCATTTCAGTGCCTCGCAGGTTTGGGAGTTGCATCTATTTCCCCTCTATTAGTCATATGTTAGTGTAAACGAGGGGGTGGGAACTTTGTGTCAGATCTCCTCTTAAGAAAAGGAAACGTGATTGGAACTTGACATGAAGCAATTGAGCAACAGAGAGAGAGAGAGAGAGAGAGAGAGAGAGACTGAAGTAAGAGTGTGCATAGGGCAGATGCTACGAGGACACAGAAATGAGAAAGAAGCTCCAGTCAGTCAGTGCAAAGCCAGTGATCGCATCCTTGGCTCTTGACTGAGTATGGAGAGGACAGGAAGCTGGGGGAGGCTTTTAAGCAGGTGGAGGTACATTGGCCTACGTCACCAAGCTCACCCCTCTGGGGTCGTCCACTGCTGGGACCTTGTCTATAACCGGAGGTAACTTATAAACAAGCACTTCGGGAGCTTTGCT
Organism: Thryonomys swinderianus; assembly: GCA_004025085.1. NCBI lineage: Eukaryota > Metazoa > Chordata > Mammalia > Rodentia > Thryonomyidae > Thryonomys > Thryonomys swinderianus. The sequence goes on along the minus strand of PVIC010012234.1, from coordinate 20,816 downwards.
CTGCAGCAGCTACTCTGGACTTGACATCAAACCTAGTGCTATATTGAGGTCTGAGGAGCAGAAGGAAGCAGCCGTCTGAACCCCTCTCCCAGGGTGCCTCCCCTTGTCCCTGGGCCTGGGCCGAAGCGTGCAGTCCACACGTACCTGGAATGCCCTCACCGACTTTGTGCTTCCAATTGATCACAGTCCAGTTCGCTTTCTTATTCTTGCTGCAGCAGCTCAGCACCACGGGACGGTTGTCACATATCACAGACATCGTTTCATTTGCCACGATCTTGATGGGTGTCAGCCTGATGTATCTTTCGGTCCCAAATTCAAAGATGTCTATTACCAGTTTGCAAGAGTAGAGGCCTGTGGAGGATACAGTGAACTGGGTATTGTGACTACTACCTGGGCACATTCCCTTGGAGGACGCCCCCCACTCCGGCTCCTGGGGAGGGATACTTTCCACGGAGCTCCCTATTCCCAGCCCCGAGACTGTCCTCACTCCTCCAGGAGCACTAGGGACGCACAGGGCAAGTGCAGAGATGCCTGGAGCCCTAGTGGAAGAAGCAGAGATACCCTCAGGGCTGCACGCTCAAGTCTGCTAGGAGAGACAGGGTAGGACTGGAAGAGCTAACTTTGGAAAGCCCCAGGGAGCACAGAGAGTTTGGGGAACCTATTTAGCCCTGCGGTAAAATCAGAATCAACCAAGATGTGGTGAGATGTGTAAGTCCACAGCCGTCCACCTTTGAGAAGGAGCATAGGTCCCTGCTGACTTCTGGTTTAAAATGGGGTCGTTAAATTCTAGACCATGTTGGGGCTGTCGCAAGTCTCTGAATTGAGATTTCAGCTTCCAGAGTTGCTCAGGGTGAGCTTGAGGGTGGGGAGAGGTGGAGGGAGGCACCGCAGTGGGGTGAAGGAAGATCGATCCCGGGGCAGCATAAGGGATGTGCCCACTCATGGCCGTCAGAGTGGCACCACATCCAAACTTGGTGAACGCCACACTTTAGATACATGCAGCTTATCAGGTCAAGTCAGCTTAGCAAATCTACTGTAGATGTTTTGAACTGAATTGAAAAGTTAATAACAAAACAATGCTACGTACAAAATAGAAGACAAATTAATCCTAAAAGTGTTGCAAGGCAAAAGCGTGGGATGATTTTCTATGGTGAAGCTCTGAGCCAAGACTCCCTCTCTGAAAAGCTCGGGGTGCCATGTGCCATGGCCCCGCACCACTCGGGCCCCTCACCCTGGTCCTCCTTGGTGAAGTTGGTGATGGTGAGCCTCGACACGGAGGACATGTGCACCGTGGTGTATATGAAGTGTTTGCTGCTGTTCTGGAGCACGGACAGGCTGGACAGCCCTTCTCCGAAAAGCCAGGACACGTTGCTGGACAGCACTTGGATTTCACACTCCAGGGTCACGGTGTCCCCTTCAAAGACGACTCCCGGGGTGACAAACAAAGTTGTTCCATCTGGAAATTCAATGAAAAGGGGTTATGATGTGGAAGCAAATCAACACAGCGACACTGCCCCATGGGTACAGCTCAGGCCAGAATTCCCAGGTGCCTTGGGGATCCAGGTGTCTCCCCACTCAGGGGCCCACCCCGTGACTGCCATCAGGGACCCCAGAAGGCACAGCCTGCCAGCTGTGAGGGACACAGTTTCAGTTCCAGGTCTCTGTACCGCTGTCCTGTGGTCACTTAGTGTTCCTAGTGGGAGGAACAGGGATCCTAAAGGTGTTTTCAACATTTGTCTGGGGGGAAAAGCTGTCCCTTTCTTTCCACAAAAAGGCACATGGGCCGACACAATTAGAGATTCTTAGCTGCTGACTAGAACACAGTCACTAGCTTCTTACCAACACCTCTTAGCCTGGGTTCACTCAAAGCCCTGGCCTAAGCTTTCCACAAGTTAAAGATGGGAAAACAAATTAATTGTCAGAGATAAATAAAGTCTGCTGGGGAAGAAAGAATTTCTAAAGACCCTATCTCCATGGACCCTGCAGACTGGGAGAGTTGTAGAGAGATATACATGGCTTCATATCACGATTCTGTCTGTAAGTTACACTGGGTTTCAGGGAGCCTGAGCCCCTTGCCTGCACAATAGTGCCCTAAAAGCAACCTTTTTTTTTTTTGCTTTTTTTTTTTTTGCTTTTTGGAGACAGGGTCTCGCTTTGTAGTTCAGGCTGGCCCTGAGCTCACTATGGTGCCCAGGCAAGCCGCCGCGAACCCAGCAATCCTCCTGTCTCTGCCTCCCGAGTGCTGGGATTACAGGCGTGAGCCACCACGCCCAGCATTATATGTGGTTACCGGGGATTGAACTCAGGTCCTTGAGCTTGCAAGGCAGGCACCGGAACCACTGAGCTAACCTTCTGGCCCCCTAAAAGCAACCTTTTAGGGAAGGGGACTGGAGGAAATCATGGCTCTTATGGCTGGTTGGGTAATGAAATTCCCCAGAATCCCTGCATTGAGTCATTTCCCTGGTAAAAGTAAAAATACAATGTCTTTGTGTGTGTGTGTGTGTGTGTGTGTGTGTGTGAGTGTGTGTGGGTGTCCTTGCTTACGCAGCATGTGGTCCCCTAGGTAGGCTGTGGCTGTGTGGCTGAGGGAGTTGGAGGCTTTATGAGGTCCTGCTCAGGGCCGGGTCCCTGGTCTGACCCTGACACCTCGTAAATGTAGCAATAAATCACATAGCACATAGGTTGTGCAGCAGCCTCATATTGTGGTCAAAATATGAGTATTTAAAGTTATTTCCAAACACTTTTTCAAGACCCTTGGTGAAAATAAAAATTTTGTAAAAATCACGTTCAACTCTTAGGAAATGGACCACCTGTGCATAGTTAAGGTCGTGGCCTGGCTTTGAACTTGTGTTGTTACTGTGAGTCCCTGAGAAAGCTATTTGCCTCCACGTCCTCATCCGTGTGTTGGAGAAAATAACACCGCAGGATGTCACGTGAACACCTTGGTCTACACAGAAAGCACTTTTTGGACGAGAAATCTCATAGAGCTGGGTCCTCACGTTGTGCCTTGTGAAGGTCTTTTATCCCCTTCTCTTTAGTCTTCTGGCTTGTATTTATTTTGCTACCTTGTGTTTGCTAAATGTATACTTTGCTATCTCGTCCTAGGCTACAAGGCTGGAACCGGTTTGTAGAGATGTCCGGTTTCCTAAGCCAGGTTTACACTCTGAATATTTTATGTTAAAAATGACCAGATGTTCAACAGCTTCACATACCCAGCAGAGGCTGGAAGCCCCTGGCGAGTCCCCAGCTGGGGCTCTTACCTCCACCTGCACCTCCAGAGTCCTCGGCTCCAGAGAGAAGCTGCCCCCACCCAGACCACAGAGCAGTCAGCAGATGGTGGCCAGTGGCCCTGCCCACCATCGCCCACCCTCCTGGCCCCCAAGTAGCCACAGGGCCTGCCACTCCGGCACACCAAGACTCGCACTGTACCCCTTTTAGAAAATGAGAGGAAGTGGTAAAGTGCTCTGTCACATAGGCTCTAACGTGGTGGCTCTGGAACTTTCCCACGCATGGGCACCACCCGATGGGCTTGCCCCTTGCAGGTGTGGGGGGAGGGGCTGAGACTCTGCTCTGGAACAAGGATGCCCGTTTGGTGTCGATGCCAGCAGTGAGCACCGCCGTGTTAGTTTTATCTCGTGTTTGCGGCCCCCTCGCCCCTGAATCCCAGAGCAGGGAGGTGTGCAGGCCCGAGGGGAGGGATGGTACCAGGCCCTCTCACCGTCGTGTGACTTCCCAGGGTTAGCTACAGCGCAGACGCCCCTGCCGAGCTGCTCAGGTCCTCGTGGGGACCTGCGCACGGGCTACTCACTGCTCACGCCCTGGAAGGAGCTCTCGTCCGCCCTGTAGGTCTGGTTGAGGCTCTGCAGCACCAGCTCGTTGGCCTTCTGGATCTGACCAGGCGGCAGCGTCGTAGTCTCGACCTCGAAGCTCACGACCACGCTGCCCTTGCTGGAGAGAGACCATGCCCAAGCCGCTCAGCGCAGCGGCCACTGACCCGAGAGCATCTAGATTCTCGGGGTTTACTGGTTTGGGAAAACAAAAGCACTGCAACCTCCCGGGGAGCTGTCATCCCCAAGAACTTGTCTTCACTCGGTCCACGGCAGGGCTCACACAGGCTGGCAGGGGGCGCAAGTGAAATATGTGGCTCAGTGGCCATCAGCGGACTGTGTCCCACGGCTTGAGCACAGAGGGGTGGCCGCAGTCTAGACCCTGCGAGCCACAGTCACAGCCTCACAGGGACGAGGTTGGCAGCCAGACTGATGTTCATCGGAGCCCAACTTCTGCTGCTCTTGAGCAGACCCCTGACCTCCAAGATCAGCAGCTATGTCTGAAATACTGTGCGGACCCTCAGGGGTCCGGCCTGGCTCTGGGAAGCCATATGTCGGAGTCTGGCACCCCTCTGTCTTGACTGCTGTCCTCAGCTCCAGAATAAAGGAACTGTTGAGCCAGGAACATAGTTCAGTGGCACTGCGCCTGAGTCCTGAGTCCAATCCCTGGTACCACACACACAAAAAAAGGCATTGCTCCAGGAAGTTATTTCATTTGATGTTTTTCTAGACTACAAACTTATATGCTTGTTTGCAATGTTCTTGCATGCATTAAATGAATACAGCTTTTTCCTGTCCTTATTTCTTTTTTCCCTCTTCTTATTTCTAAGCAGGCACATCTATGCATAAGGGGTTAGGGGCTCCTCTCAGGACTCCCTCTGCCTTTCTAAGCCCCTGCATCTGGTGTTAGTCTTTATTTCAGACAAACTCTGCCCCCTGAGTCTACCGCGTGGTGCCTACTCCTGGAGTTTTCTCTCCTTCACTGATATATTGGTCTCTCATTGAATAGAAAGAATAGCATTCTCACCTGAACTTTGTCACCTTCACTGATCTGAAGCCGGGCAAAATCCTGTACCCCTCCCGGAACTGGAAAAATAAAAGCAGGTGTCATGTATCGGGGCTGGTGAGAGCAGCACCCGTGGAAGACAACTGAAAGTGCACAGCCCTCCCCACCCTGCTGAGATCTCCCCATGCGCATCCTGGAGCTCTGACCTTTGCGGATCTCTGAAGCAGTTGCCCCTCACTACCTGTGTCCATCTGGGCTGCTGGGGAAGCAGATGCTGGAGGAAGCGGACAGAAGTGCATCCAGGGAATTGGCCAGCACAGAAGGGGTGGGTGTGGGGAAGGCGGGGACAGCCATCAGGACCCAATGAAAGAGGGCAGGGGCTGGGTCAAAGCAGCAAGGCGGAGCCTGTGAGGTTTTCATTGACTCCCCGCATCTCCACGTCCGAAGGATACAGGTCACTTAGGCCTTGGGAGGGGCAGCATGTGTGGTGTCAGATTTGGATGCGACTGTGAGGACCCTGCTCAACCACACCCTGCATCGGGGGTCAGGGCACCCCCTGTGGCCCCAAAACGCCCGATCTTCTCCTGTCAGTGCCCCAGAACAAGCTGAGCTCTTGTGGGTTTTGATAAACTTTGTTTCTCTCAGTGCCGAGCTCACAGGAGATGCTACCTGATTCAGGTCACCTCTACAGGGTAACTACGTTTGTACAAGGACCTGCGCCAGGTCCACAAAGATCAACGGTGACTTCCTCTTTCTTTCAAGATAAATTGCTTGGTGTCATGTAAGAGAGAGAGAGAGAGAGAGAGAGAGAGAATGTGTGTCTGTATGTGTGTGTGTGCGCGCGCGCGCCTGCATGTGTGTGTCCATGTGCTCATGTGTCAAGGGCTTCCCTGCCGGGCAGAGAGACCACATTGCTAGACACGTGAAGCAGAGGTCCTCACAGTGTCCTGAAGGAGCCACACTTCCTCATGGCGCCCCTGGAAAGCGGCATCTCATGTGGTCCCTGGAGTTGGCAGGAGGCTGCTTCTGGCCCAAGGAGTTAGGGGTTCATGGTCTCAGCTCGCCTGGGACCCTCTGCTCCACACCCGCAAAGCCTCCAAGAGTTCAGAGTGACTGGTGGGCACAGTGCCCTGTAGGACAGTGCCTGGCCGCCTGGTGTGTGGTTGGCATGAAAGAGTCCAGTGAGCTCCGGGCAGAGACGGCCCACACCCAGGGGGGCCTTGGGTCGCTCTGCCCGAAGGGTACCCAGGTGCCCACCCTTGGCGTGTGGGAAAGAGCAGAGCTGCAGCAAGATCTCAGAGGGTCCTCCAGGTCCTGCCTGAACCCCACTCCCGCGAACAGCTCTTCCAGGGGCCAAGGTGACCCCACCTGGTCCCCTGAGCGCTTCTCAACTCGCCATCCCCGGTGGACGTGAACAACTCCACATCCACATGCAGATCGTGGCTGAGCCGGGCAAGCCGTCCGCTGTGAACCGAGGGGACCCAGGTCAGCCCAGCATGCGTGCGTGCAGAGGCTGCTGGGGCCGACACCTACCGCTCTTTCCAGGTCAGTCTTGTAGGATCTGTAGAGGGCAGAAGTCGTGTTCAGGAGGTCTTCTTGAAAACCCACATTCAGTCTGAGTTTCATGTTCAGGATAAGAACTGAAATAACAGCTTTGTGTTAGTGTTTGAATACAGACAGACAGAACAGAGAAACGCGAGCTTGGGCTGAAACTGAGTAGCCAGTCAGCAAACGTGTAAGGAGAAGTTACCTGTTGGGTGCTGGCAGAAAAGTCCCTGGGGAGGGAATCCTTTCAGGCAGCTGCAGGGATTCACAGAGGGGACAGTGCCGTTCTCCTGGCAGACAGCACCGTGGAGACATCTTTCCTGAGGCCACTCGTAGCCGGGCTCGCAGGAGCACCAGACCTCGTTTCCGGTGGGGGTGCAGACTGTCGTAAGCCAGAGGGAGACAGAGAAAGCAGTCACCGCCTTCGACTTACAGACAGGCAGGGAATGCTGATGCTTCTC
>PVIC010012234.1:0-13877 GCA_004025085.1 Thryonomys swinderianus | reverse complement strand
GTGTGCTCCTCCTCCACAGGGCCACGCGGGGCCACTGAAACCAAAGCCGTGAGGCTGTGAGAACGGCAGGGGACACGGAGAGAGGCCAGAGGGATGTCCCAGCAGGTAAGGAGATGGCAGGTGTGAGTGGAGCCAGCACATTCCTAACGAACGCTTTCAGAGAAAGGGAGACTTGTCTCCTCCCCACCCAGCCTGCCTCCGGTGGGGTGACCCGGATGAAGGACCACTGGGTGGAACGTGCACTGTGATGGCCCAGGACAGAAGGAAGAGGCCAACAGGAGGCACAGCTTGGACGCTCCGAGCCACGGTCCTGGCCAAAGGAACGGGCTGAGGTTTCCAGCCCCCTTCAGGTGACAGGCATACATCTAAGGGCTGAACAGGTGCAGCTAGAAGCCTTCCAGGAACAGCCTCTGTGAGCTCCCTCGGCCCCTCTTAGTCCACGCACGGGGCGTGTGCTCTTTCCCCTTCCAGGGGTGTGATGTAAACTAAATGGACACTCCAGCTCTTCGTAGTTTTTCCAGATTCAGGCAGCAGCTTTCTGGCTTTTTCACAGCTCTGCTCGTCAACGCAGACCAGTTCCGGGCAGCCCAGACACAGCTCGAATGCAAATGTTAGACCTGCTCTTTCCTGCCTATGGCACCCCGTCTGGCCACTGATCTTGAGCGTCCCAAGGACAGGGACTGGTCCTTTCCCTTCCCCTGCCCTGCTCACCCTGCCGGCACACTGTGGGGAGCCAGTCAGGTCCTAGCGAATGCCAGCCCGAGCCACACCACAGTTTTGTCTGCCAGTCCCCTTGGCGATTACTGACTCCATCTTGGCTGGAATATACAATCAGAGCAGAGTCCTGGTCTCAGGCAGTTGTTAAGTAAGAAATTAATGAACACAGTTTTTCCACTTAGATGCCCTGAGGATATTTTTAAATGGGAAAAAAACACATTGAAATGGGAATACTTGTTAAACTATAGCTTTAAAATTTAAATCGAATGTGAAACTATGATTACATAGGTCGTATCGTAAAATTAAAAACTCTATGCCTGCTTTTTAAAAGAATTCCCTCAAAACATTGTGAGATTTGTTCTAAGTGCTCCAAGCATTGTTGATGGGAAGCTCTTGAAGAAGGTTAATCTTCGGAAAATGCCACTTGTTGGGTGTTTCTTACAGAAAGCTGTGTTATTTGTTCACTTGTAAACCATGTTTGTCTTAGGAGATTGGTTTCACCCATCAACCTGTTGAGATTTATTTTATTTTGGTGCCCTTCCACCAGCTGTAACAAACTCAGATGACAAAAAACAGTCTGTGTAGATTGCTCAGGAATGCACTGCATGATACATTTTATCCTTTGTAAGACGCACTTACAGGAAAAATAAAGTGACTTTTAAAACCACACACACACGGAATCTCAGTCGGTCATCATACGATGACACTGCCTCAGATTTCCTGTTTTCCTTCTGATTCTAAATGGTTGAGAGGTGGAAACCAGCTTCCTGGAAGGCCTGCTAGTTTTTGTTTGTGTGTCTCTAACTCTGGCCACACCATCTTCCCTACTGGGAGGGTTTGAAAGAGGGCGTTGCTTGTATTTACGAAGTTGGCCGGGAGCACCCTTTTTCCTGAAAAGCAAGGTGGCAATGTTTGTCCCTGCAGAGGGCCCCCACACTGCAGGCTCCTCTGTATGCAGGCCAGTGAGCTGTTCCTCAGCAGTATAAACAGGGTTTTCTGGACAGCGGCTGCAGACGAGACGGGAGGTCGCTAACAACCCCCTTTCACCCACTTCTGCATCCTCCTGCTGGGTCTCAGGGCCAGAGCCTAGCAGGATGCCCTGTTCGCGTGGGGTTCCCTCTGTTCCTGAGCCGCTCCCTCTCTGTGTGTCTAGAAGTCACGTGGGCCTGAAGAGCACACGGCAATCTGTACACACACACACACACACACACACACAGAGCACAGATTTTCACAGAGAGAGACAAAGGCCTGGAGGAAAGGTTCCATCCCGCAGCTTTTAGCCTAGGGGACTCACAGGGCTGGAGCTTGCCATTGCCTCCAAGGTGCTGCCTGCTTTAGCCCCTCCCACATTCTTTCAGGCCTTCCAGACAGCTTCATTCATCTTTAGCCTGAGTGTTGTCTCTCCCGGAGAAGGCAAGGAGGGGTAACGGAAAAAACACCTTCTCTGAAGAAGCCTCAGAAACACCACTGCAATGTGACAGGCCTGGCTCATCATCAGACAAAAATCAAGCCTCATGATCCTTCCACGTGTGTGCCCATTGTGCACACCACACACACAACACACACACACACTCACTTTGGAGTGTCGACCCAATGATAACCTTTATGGGACAAGCCCAGAAATCACTACTTTAAAAAGAATTCCTCCTGGTGACTTGGATAACCAGACAGGTGTGGGACCTGACATTGGCATCTGCTTGAGAAAACCGAGCAAGCGGTCACAGAATGCTGAGCAAGCGCCTACACTGGCTTCCTCTTTGGCTTGGGTTGTTGTTTTAATGGCCTCTGTCAGCTGCTTTGTATAATTCCCTTCTTTGCCCTTGTGCTTTGAAGGTGACAATGACAGTAAAAGTAGTAACAACAGCTGCCACCTCCCTGTCATCCAGGAAGTCCCAGGGCCTGAGGATCAATCGGCAGTGCCCACTTTTCAGTGGAGCCACTGAGGTTCAGAGAGTTGAAGCCATAAGATTTCAAGGGCCAGAGGTGGGGTTTGAAATGATATTTTTTCTTACTCCCAATTCCTTTTCCTTTTAACCAGACCCTGCCACAACTCAGATTGAAAATATAACAGCTGAATCATGTCGTACGTAATCCCTGATTACATAAAGCGTGACGCTTGGATACATGCTCACAGGAAATCAAATCCTTCTAAGGTAGATGCTAAAACAAAAGCAAGCTGAAAAGCAAAATTATTAATAATAAATGTCAGAATCATAAAAAACAGTTCTGAGGAAAGACCTTTCCAGAGCAGTTACGTCTGAGCACAGTCCTCTGGTGCGCCTGGAAACCTCAGAAGGTCAGAGCTTTTGAGAAGAGAGACCGAGCACTGTACCCTCTTCTAGATGAAGGGCAGGGTCAAGGTGGCAGCCAGACCCAGGAGACGCCAGGACCACAGGTGTCAGTGCGGCTCAGACCCCATGGGGTAGAGTCCAGGCTCAGCCCAGAGCTGGGGGTTAGAAATGCAAACCCCATGAGGTCAGGGCCTGGAAAAGGCCCACTCCTGTGCCCATGTTGGGGCACTGGGAGGGGTGGGCCGGCTCCCTGCTGCTGAGATGCCCCAGCATCCTCCTTCTGACTCCTCATGTTCCGTTGGGTTTCCTGTCACCTTCTCCCCTGTGCAGTTTGTCTGGCTCGCTCTGGCTCATGACCGTGACTCCTGGTGTCCCTAGCAGCCCCCAGTGAGCAAGGAGCCCATCAGCTGTTGCCTGGGCAGAACTGGCCAGGATTTCCCCTCTCCCTCCCGGCCCGGGTCACTCCCAGACCCGTAACACTTGTTTCAAAGAGCATGCCTTGAAAGTTGGCCTCCAACTGACCCCGTGTCTGGGTCTTTTTGAACGAACAATACCACTTTTGCCTGGAAAAGCTGATGGGGATGGTAGATTCCACAACCAGCCTGAGAAGGGGCAGAAATTCACCTCCTACCTGACAAAGCCAGTACGCACATGGCGATCAGGAGGGCAGTGAGACGACCAACCACTGGAGTTATTTAGGTAAAAGTCCTCTGTGTGCTGACACTAAATAGGTGCATCGGTTCTACTTAAAGTTTTATTTAAAGCTGACTTCATTCAGACTCTAAAGATTTGATCCAGTAATTAAAAACAAAATTCTCCTTGTGATGTGAGAACTTCAGAAGAGGAAATAAAGCCAAGGCACAGGACCTTGGAAGGGAATCCACTCTGAGTACCAGAACCCAATCCCAACAGCTCACTCACTGAGTCCGAATTCAACTTACATTCCTGCCATCTGGGGTCCCCCACCCCCACCCTGAGCCCCACCTGGACCAGCCTGGCCTGCCCCTTCTCATGATCAATTAAGCCGCTGCAGCCAATGGGCTGACTTGCCAACACTTCCCAGATGACATAGAGACCTAGGAGGACCGTGTACACTAAACCGGAAATGTGCTTTCTTGATTACCTGTCACTGTCAGAATGACCTCTCACAAAAGTGGCCCTGGACAATTTTGGAATGTTGCATCTTAGATGTGGAAGTGGTTTCTTCTCAAAGGCACTGAGCCCTTAAGCAGTGAGGCCCAGAAATGCAGGAAAGACTCCCCCTCTTACAGCTGTGGGGTCACCAGCTGCTCCCTGGAAAGGCGGCAGCCCAAATCCTGGAAGAACTCGGTAGAAACGAGAGTTGGAACTCTCCCACCAGAAATCTGGTTTTAAAATGAGGATTGACTTCCAGAACACCAGACGGGCACATGTCTGGCTCTGCGCCTGCCGTGGGGTTGTCAGAGCTGCTGAGGGGCAGGGAAGGCTCTGCCAGAAAAGGACAGAGGGAGGAAAGGAGAGCCGAGGGGCAGGGGTGGGAAAGCCAGGAGGAGCACTGTGGCTCTCCCGGGAGCACTTCCCTCCCGAGCTACACAAATGCAGTCTGCTTCTCAGAACCCAGAGGCAGGTGGGGCCGGTGGCTGCACTGGGAAGAGAACCAGCAGATCCCTGTGTCCTCAGGCCAGGGCAAGGCTGCTCTCCATTGGCCCCTGTGACCTTTTCCACCACAGGATGGATGTGCTGGGAGCCTCAACTATAGGGAACTGGTGTTTAAAGATTGCAAATGAGCCAGTGGTTAGGCTCACAAGAGAGCCCCCGCGAGGAGCTGGAGTTTACGCACCTGCACATCCGGGCCTCAGCTGCTCCGTGCCCACGAGGTCCTGCTCATGGAGCACCTGGAAGGATGTTTGGGAAGGCGTCAGTTAGAGAAGTCCTCGCCTGGGCCTCCTGTTCATACACCCTGCGTGTCCCAGGCAAGCTCAGGCTGCAGATTTTGGGGTACACCATGGCCCAGGAGACACAGGAGCCCTGTGAGCGCTCAGGAAAGAGTCGCCTGCCTCTGGTTCCAGGAACACCAGATCAGCACGCTGCTTGCTACAGCCTGGTCTGGAAAGGTCAGTCGTGATGGTTAAACTGGTGTTTTCTGCCTACGCCCTGAACCCTGCGTCACCCCAGTGAGCCTGGGGTCAGTCTCGTGACCTCTGCACCGGGCCCCCCACATCTCTAGTGCCCGAGGGCCTGGGACCCATCACTCATGCTCAGACTTCCTTTTCCCCTCGGATCCTCCCTGCAGTGCTCTGCAGCCCCCAGCCAGGCAGCACGGGGGAACTTAGTCAACCCACGGAGCCTCGATTACTCTCCTGTAAGACAAGAATCCACAAGGGCAACTTCCTGTGATTGTCACTGGTTCAGGGGAAGCGGGAGAGCTACCAAACACCACACAGCCAGCTCTCAGTATCCTTGAGTTACAGAATACGCTGGTTAAAGGCAAAGGCTGCAGGTGTTGAGTTCAAATCCCAGCTCCATCTTAACAAGGCCTTGTGACCTTGGCAAGTTTTTTGTCCTTTCTGTGCCTCTGTCTGAGTCATAAGGTGCGATTTACTAGAGGCTACTTGATACAAGGTCATTAAAGATCAAACGCTTCCTAAGGGAAGCTGTGGCGACACAGTGCCACTAGGGAGCAGGCTCCACTGTGCTAGGACCAATTCCCATCCGCCTTCTGTGCTGGATCCCCTCTGTGGGGCCCACATCTTGGCTTCCTGGTTGAAGAGATGACGTCGTCTGACAAGAACAAGTACAATTCCAGGTCTCCCAAGCTGCCCCAGAAGTAAATGTCCTGACTCTGGTACATAGAGAGGCTCGAGCAGGAATAATTCAGTAAGTGCATCAGCAAAGGTCCTAGACATGGCCTGTGGCCCCCTGTGCCGTGCCCGCTGTCCCTGGAGCACACACAGCTGAGGTCCTGTGAACTGTGCCACCCCGATGCCAAGCAGTCTGTGCAAACATCCCACCCTCCACTCTGGCACCGCTGTGTTGTCACTGCCACTCTGCAGCCTCCCTGGCAGCCACATTGGTGTGCCCTGAGGCCCCCATCTTGATGTTCCCATCAGACAGCTGCAAGGTCGCCCAGCACTGCACATCGCTGTCCACAGGCTCCCCAGTGCCTCACTGGGGGCAAAGGCCGCTCCATCCCCACAGGTTTTTGAAGAAACAGTTTCCACCTATGTCACTCCCAGGTGGTCAGAGAGGCGTGTCACAGGATTCACTCACCAGAGGACCAGCCACGGGCTCCAGGTCCGAGCTCAGCACCCCGGAGAGACACACGAGCAGGAGCACCAGGCATCGCGTGGACCCCCCTGGGCACTGCATTCTCCACGGCAAAGATGTTGGCCTGAAATGGGAATCAGTGCTTTAGAGCGACTTATTTATTTAGCAAAGGAAGGAGGAGTGAGTACTGTCTTGAACACCCGACAAAGACCTCCGGAACGGAAAAAGCAAACAACATGTCCCTGCACCGGACACTTGGATCTTGAGACACAGCAGGTAAAATGGGGGACTACGCAGAAGCAGAACCAGGACGACAAGAGGTGGGAATACTTCTTAGATCCACAGGGCAGGGCTGGAAGGGATCAGAGGAAAACGCAAGACACGGAGCAAGAAGGGACCAGCTGCTCAGGCGGAAACACCTGTCTTCTGAGATCCCAGCCCAGAGCACAGGGGTCAAAGGACTCAGGACACACCACTCGTCACTCATGGGTCAGGTTTGCAATTCTGCTGTTTCTTAGCTGACCCTATTTTCCCCTTTAACTCTGGAGGCAACCTTTAAATGGACCTCACAACCTGTATTAATGGACTGTTGGACACTAGTCTAAAAACTGGACTTTGTTATAAACATGTGCATTGTATTTTACATCATGTTTACTGTAGGATACAATACGGAATACTAGCATTGCATTATAGCCCATCTGATATAGCAATCCATAAAACTATCTCTTTATGGGCCAGAGGGTTAGCTCAGTGGTTCCAGTGCCTGCCTCGAGCGCAAGGTCCTGAGTTCGATCCCAGTAACCACGTACAATGCTGGGATGTGGAGACTCACGCCCACCAGCAGTCAATACCACATACCACAGTGCCGGGCGTGGTGGCTCACACCTGTAATCCCAGCACTCGGGAGGCAGAGACAGGAGGATTGCTGAGTTCGAGGCTTGCCTGGGCTACATAGTGAGCTCAGAGCTAGCCTGAACTGCAAAGCAAGACCCTGTCTCCAAAAAAAAACAAAACAAAACAAAAAAAACAACTATCTCTTTATAAAGTTGGTTAGAAAAAAAGGCCTGTAGGGAGCCAGATTAATCCCTGCTGGAGGGACCCCAGCCTTCTGTGTCCCGGGGACCAGGGCAGTCTGCTCTCTGCAGAAGTCCCTCCTTAAATTACAGGCTGCCTGTGGTGTCTTTTCCTCTTTCCCCGGGCCATGGGCAATAATAGACACAATTTGCAAGTCTGAAATCAAATTTAAAAGTTCTGCAACTCAGCAGTTAGGAAAATGCTCTGCCAAGGTTCTGGGAACCAACATGGAAAACTAAATGTGCCCCCGCCCCCCAAGAAGTCAGAGCAACACATGACCTGGTTCTCCACCCAAGAATTTCCCAGCCAGAGAGAAGGGCAGCCTTGGTGGCACGGTGCAAGCTGAGCCCCCCAGGTGACAGCAGATGTCCCTGGAGTGAAACTTGTGTTGGGGGAGCCTAACCAACCCAGGTGAGACCAGGCAGCGGAGTAGCCAGGGAAGCCCCCTTGGTGCTGTACCCAGGGAGAGACACAGGTACCAGCTGGACGGGGCAGCTCTGTCTTCCTCCCACTCCCCCAAGTTGGCAATGAAGCTTTTTTTTTTTTTCTGGCAAAATTAGCAAAAATTGCCGGGCGTGGTGGCTCATGCCTATCATCCCAGCACTTGGGAGGCAGAGACAGGCGGATTGCTGAGTTCAAGGCTTGCCTGGACTACATAGTGAGCTCAGGGCCAGCCTGAACTACAAAGTGAGACCCTGTCTCAAAAAAAAAAAAAAAAAAAAAAAAAAAAAAAAAAAAAAAAAAAAAAAAAAAAAAAAAACACAAAAAAACAAAAAACAAAAAAAATTAGCAAAAGTTGCAATGTCCCTAAAAGATCATGCTTAACACTTCTGTGCAGGCCAGCAGCCAGTAACGGCCCATTCCTT
Organism: Thryonomys swinderianus; assembly: GCA_004025085.1. NCBI lineage: Eukaryota > Metazoa > Chordata > Mammalia > Rodentia > Thryonomyidae > Thryonomys > Thryonomys swinderianus. The sequence goes on along the minus strand of PVIC010012234.1, from coordinate 5,683 downwards.
GATAAAATCAATATTCTCTCTGCTGACCAAAATCAACCAAAAAAAATTCACAAGTCTTAATACATGGAGCTGTCCACAAGAGCCGTTGGGGACCATTGTGTTATAGGATTGACGGCGGTGGTCAGCATACTGGGAAGGACTGATTTCCGCCTGGGTTGGAAGGACAAGGCCACCACTCTGAGAGGCAGTGACAGCCACAAGAGTTGACACTCAGGGTGGCATGGGCTTGGCCAGTGGGTACATATGGTTGCTTCAGTGTGGAGGTTGCTATGAGGTCAGTGACCTCTGTGGACCTGAGGCTTGGGGTTTCCACCTGGAAGCAGCCAGGGGACCTCGCCCTGGCCTGTGGGGAGAGCCACTCTTATGCCCTGGTTCCATAGAGCAACCTTCTCAGTGGAGACCCTCAAGACTCCTATTCATCCCCACAACAGCAACCCTGAGCTGAGCAAAGGCTACAGAAGAGGACTGTGGGCTGACATCATTCCCAGCCTCTTCCTTCTTCTAAATCCAAACCTCAGACCCTGCTACACTCAGCAGTCAGTATGAGCTGGCTGTGCTTTCTGAAGGCTGGGAAGCGGACCAGCCGGGGCCAGCCCTGCAATGCTGACCAGCTTCCTGGCTGATCTGACTGGACTTTCCTGTCTGAAGCTGGACAGAGGGAAAGGAAGAGAAAGAGCTGCTGACCTCAGGGGCCAGGAATGCGTCACTGGGGTTCTCGATAGAGCTGCTCACAGGGCACGAGGGGTCTGGGTCCTTCCCCAGGTGGCTGCGCTCCAGGACTGGTCAGTTTGCTCAGACTCACCAGTGCCAAAGGTGAACACGGGGTGCTCTCTTTGCCCCCTCAGCACTTGGCCACCCCATCCCTCATCTACTGGGCTCCGTCCTGCTGAGTGCTCATGGCACCACCTGCCTGCCCCTCGCCCTCTGAGCCCACCCTCGTCCTCCTTTCCAGGCGAGCACACGTGGCCTGAACTGGTCAGAACCTCAGACATCCAAGAATGGTTCCCAAAACTTCCTCTGACTGCAACACCCTGAAGTCAGGGAGCCACACGCGGCAGGATGGGGTTCAATGCTGGTGAGAGCCCTGTGGCACCGTTCTGGTGGAGCCATGTCATTTATACTCCTGATGACCCCTGTCACAGCTGATCACCCCACTTTCCAGACACCGGAAGGAAGCCCCATGCGGCTCCTCAAGGCCACCCAGAGTGTAAATGGAAAATTATAAACCCTGCTGTTTCTTCCACTGCAGAAAAAGTGGCTATGAGAAGAGCCATCTTCCTGGCTGGGCCTCAGCAAGTGGAAATTTTCCTGTCTACAGACATCTGCCTGACTGATGGGAAGCTGAGCTCTGAGTTCTCTGTCACTAATGAGCAAGTCACGTCCCTCTCTGGGCCTAAGCTTTGTTCTCAACAAAGCCGGAGATCAGGCCCAATCAAGGGCTTCACGATTCGGGGCAACAATGTTGCCTCCGGGTCCCATTACCACACCCGGGTCCCATTACCACACTCAGTCCCGTCTTGTAGCCCTGAGGTGGCCTCACTGGGAGTTATGCTGGGCTGACCCGCCAGCGGAGAAGTTCTGCCCAGTCCAGACCCCCGCCCTACCCCAGGCAGCTCCATTCCCCTTGTCCATCTCTACCCGCACACAGAGCCATTCCTGAGCCCTCCTCCTGCACGCCACCTCCCCAGCCCCTTGTGTTTCCAGGACAACCATAGTCACTGTCGCCAGTGTGCACAGCCTACAAGACCTGTGCTTGTGTGTCTAAACAGCACCCCTCACATTCTCACGATGGAAGTCCACTGCTTTTTCAGGCCCTAAGATAGTGCGGGAGACATTTCCATCTTCCTCCACACAAGTTAAAAAATGAAACAAAACCACACTGCCTTTTGTCTCCTAATCCTCCCTCTGTCCTCACAACTCAGCACAACAGCTATGTCATCAGATACTCCCGGCCTTCAAGACCTCGAAAACACATCCTCCTGATGCGTCGGGCCAGCAGTGGTCCCTGCTTCTACCCACCTGTGACCCTCATCCCAAGCCTCCAGGGGTGCTGGATTTTTTTTTTTTTTTTGCTTTTTTTTTGGAGACAGGGTCTCGCTTTGTAGTTCAGGCTGGCCCTGAGCTCACTATGGTGCCCAGGCAAGCTGCTGAGAACTCAGCAATCCTCCCGTCTCTGCCTCCCGAGTGCTGGGATTACAGGCGTGAGCCACCACGCCCAGCATTGGTGCTGGATTTTTTGCTGTGAACAGACTGCCAGGTGCACACCTCCACCCCCGTCTCCATCCAGTTTTACATCCACTCACTGCACAAACATTCCTGGATCTTTCGAGTACCAGGTGCTTCCTGAGGTGCCAGACAGGGCGTGTTGGCAGCAGCCACCAAGACCTGGTCCCTTCATGGAGGCCTCCTCAGGGCCCCATGGAACAGACCATATCATTAAAGGATCTGTCACCCAAGCCACTGTTTAACGCTGGCTGGACGCGCTACCAAGGAGTAAAACCATAATCCAGTAGTTCTCCAGCCCTTAAAGTAGTGAATACTGACTCACTTAACCTTCTCGCCAATCGCAGTCAAGAGATCACATGAGATTAGCAGTAAAAATTAACAGAGCTGCTTGCTTGAGCCAGAATTTGAACTCAGGAGTCTAATCCCAGAGCCTGGCCTTTCGGTCACTGCGCTGAACAAAGGCAGCCCCCCCAGGGCCCAAGAGGTGCAGCTCATGGGCCCTCCACGTAGCCCAGGCTCTGAGCCCCAACACTACAATCAACCAAAGTAAAAATTAAATGAGCAGTCCACACCAGAGGGACACTGCTGGGCTCGGAAGCGTGGAGAGTCAGCCCAGGAAGTATTTAGTGGAGCAGAACCTGGATGGTGAGGGGCAGTTAGCTAAAAACAAAGAAGGAGGCTGGAAGCAGAAGAAAGAGGGCTCTGAGTGGAAAAGCTCAAAGGCAGAGAGACCTGGCTCGCTGGGGAGTGGCAGCGGGCAGAGGGCAGGAGGTAGAAGGAAGCAGCGAACCATCCGGGGTGAGGTGCACAAAGCTGGGGTGAGCAGGTCTGGGAACTGCAGCCCCAGAGTCAGGTACGAGGAGAGGGGAGGTCACAGCCATGTCCCACGAGATCCCAGACAAGGAAGACGATGCGGACAAGAGAGCTGGGATGGACTGGAGAGGCCAAAATGGCCGGCTGGCATGTCCGGAAGGAGGGTGGTGCCGAGATAACTCAGCTATGAGCATCTAGCGGGTGGGGAGGGGTGGACATCCCTAGGGAGGGGCCACAGAGCATGCAGGAGATGAGGGCTTGAACCGGGCAGCGCAGGAACCTGGAGAGATCCACTGGGTGTGACGCACGCCTGGGAGCCCAGCACCTGGGGGAGGCTGAGGCAGAAAGCTCATCAGTTCCAACCCAGCATGGGCAACTTAGTGAGAGCCTGTCTCAAAGTGAAAAATAAAAAACTGCTGAGGATATAGTTCAACGCGAGGGCTCTGGGAAGTACTGGGAAGGCTGCACAGTGGCAGGGCAAGGGTCCTTCCACAGGTGAGAAGCTTGGCTTTTATGTCACGCACACAGGTGATATGGGGTCCACAGCAGTCTGTGGCAAGGACTATCAGAGAAAACCATGCCTCCCACTGAGCCTCGGTCTGTGTCTGGCCAACTGGCTACGTTGTTTTGTTTTTTGTTTTTTTGAGACATAGTCTCGCATTGTAGTTCAGGCTGGCCCTGAGCTCACTATGTAACCCAGGCAAGCCTTGAATTTAGCAATCCTCCTGCCTCTGCCTCCCGAATGCTGGGATTACAGGCGTGAGCCACCATGCCCAGCATTGTATGTGGTTACCTGGGATCGAACCCAGGACCTTGTGCTTGCGAGGCAGGTGCCGGAACCACTGAGCTAAATCTCCAGCCTGCAACTGGCTACGTTTTGTCCCAGCCTTGGAGCTGGCTCCTCACATCCCAAACCTCACGTCTAAGAGCACAGGTGGCTCTTCCTTAAAATGTGTCTTATCAGAACGCCACCAGGTAGGAGAACACCCAGAGCTGTGCTCGTGGACCAGAAGAGCAGCATCAATCGTGGTGCCACATTTCGGCAAGAAATCATTTCCCTGTCACGTCTGCCAGCTAGGGCTGCAGGGAAAATGGGATGCCACCGAAAACCTGCCCCCGAGCTAAGAAGGTACGGACAGCGACTGTCAGAGCTAGTTTTTGTTGTTGTTGTTGTTGTTACTGGAACAAAATACCTGACACCTGGAAATTAAAGAAGGAAAGGATTATTTTGGCTTACAGTTTGTAGAGGCTTCAGTCCACAATCAGCTTTTTCCAGGGCAGAGAAGCATGGGAGAGGGATGCGGCATGACTGTAGATCATGGTCAGGGAGGAAGATGGATATATATACACACACCCCCTTCCAGGCCACACCCTGTGACCCACCTCCTCACCAGGTGTCACCTTCCAACCTCACCTCCAGCTGTAAAACCATCACTGGACTGATCTAGTACCACACACCACAATCCACTATCACACACTCACAATCCAGTACCACACACCCAGGAGGATCCATACCACACGGCCTAGATCCAGTCACTCCCCAAAGCCCGTCCTAGGAGCGCAGGAGACTGCTGGGGAGGCCTAGATAGACGCCATGACATGATCTCATGTGTGACCTGTAGAGCCCGCCTTCACCTTGGACAGGTCTGTGCAGCTCAGGGAAGATAAGACTTATCTCCACTGACCTTATTTAATGCATGACTCATCCCCTGCACACGATGAAACATGAACTAAATATTTATTTCACACGGACACAATACTAACCAAAGAAGTGTACTGAAGGTTTCTGTTTTCTATTTAATTTTCCTTTGCTTGGAACAAGGACCTGGGGCCACAGTGTGTCTGGGGCTGAGTCCTATCAGATTACTGAACAGCGTTTGTTTGTACACAATGGGATCGAGTTTTCCAAAACACACCGCCCATGTGAGCCACGCTGATAACCTTTTTTCCTTCTCTCTGGTGTAAATCACTGGGGATTTGAACCTTTCAACCAGAGATCAGCATCTTCGGGGAAACATCTAGTTCCTGGCTCTGTCCTTATCTCGTCTATCTTGGGCTCTGATTTATCCTACAGAGGGTTTCCCTGCAGCCAGAGCAAACAGAGTGCGCTGACAGAGGAGGGCATTCCTGGGCCTGGCTGCAGGCCCGACCGAGAGTCAGGGCCTGAGACGGGTGCAGCTTACAGGGCTGCGGAATGGCCATGAGCCATCTGGGTGGCTACCAGCCTCAGCGTAGAAGGAGGCCTCCTTGGGGAGCTCACTGCTGGACAGTGGGGACCCCTGGGGAGTCCCAGAGGGTAGGGTGCCAGCAGAGGTGGGGGGGACACCCTGGGGACTTGCGACCAAAATGACTTGACCATGTGGTCTAAAACGTTCCACCGTCTGCACCCTGAGAAGGGACATCTTGGGCTTCTGCTCACGCGGCTCCTTCTAAACAGCCCTCCCCGCTCTGTGCCCAAGACCCTGCACTGCTATCCTCCATCGGGTATGGGCTCTGCTTACAGCTATATCTCCGCCTTCAAAGACGGTGATAACTTTAATAAACCCGCGCAACTCAAGATGATAAAATAAATGTATTTCTTCAAATATACAAAACAACAGCGCTCTCAGGAGCCTTGCTCCGCCCAAGACTCTCGTTTGGCGAT